>JAKELG010000101.1:0-157633 GCA_021527035.1 Lactarius vividus
ATTTCTTGCACAGAGATGGTGGCATTGATTCAGAGGGGATCTTCTGTGGAGTCTAGACTGGTAGCCCATACAAATACTTCATCTGGGAGTACTGTCACATGTTTGTTGTCTGCTTCTCCTTGGTCATAATCAGGGTGTCTAGATAGTGCATCGGCTTTTCCATTTGCCAATCCCTTTATGTGGTGAATCTCAATGTCGTACTCTGAGAGTTCTAGTACTTCCCTGGCTACTCACCGGCTTATCTTTTGGGGGGAGTGCCAATATTGTAGGTTCATATGATCCAAGAAGACTTTGATCTTGTGAGGGGATCCTGCAAGATAGTGGTGCCAGTTTCTGAGCGCTTTGATGATTGCCAATAGTTCCAGGTCATAGATGTTGTAGTTCCATTCTGCAGTGCTTAGCATGTTGGAGTAGTATGCAATTGGGTGCCTTTTTCTATCTTCTTTCTTTTCATTGGAGGAGTACCACTCCTATTGTGAAACCTGACACATCTACTTTGAGCTCAAATTGGTCTTTTAGTTCTGCATGTGCCAGTACCAGTTCCTTCATCACTAGGTCCTTGATTTTGTCAAAGGCTTCTTGTTCTGGTAATCCCTAAGTCCATTCCATGCCTTTGCATATGAGTTTGTTGAGCAGGTGGGCGTGTGAGGCAAAATTTTGAATGAAAGTGTGGTAAAAGTTGCAGAAGCCTAAGAACAATTGCACCTGTTTAACATTTTTGGGGGTTGGCCATTCCTTGATGCCCAATATTTTGATGGGGTCCATGCGAGTCACCCCCTTTTCAATGATTACCCCCAGGTAATCAATGCTTGGAGCATGGAAGATGCATTTCTCTGGTTTGAGAAATGGATCATTCTGTTCCAATAGGTCCAATATGTCATGTACTGTGTCCATGTGTGCCTGTTCATTAGATTTTGTGGCAATGCCAATGTCATCCATGTATACCCTGATGACCATTCCTTTTGTTTCATGATAGCTGATAAGATCTTTACAGATCTTGTTCATCATTGTTTGGAAGGTCGCCGGAGAGTTTATAAGTCCAAAGAACATCACCATTGGTTCAAAAAGTCTGTATTGTGTTTTGAACGCTGCTTTCTCCTGGTCTCCTTCTTTGATGCATATGTTATTGTACCCTCAGTGGATATCGAGCTTTGTGAATATAAAGGCTCTGCTGAGGTCCGCTATGAGTTCCAGTATGAGGGGGAGTGGGTATTGGTTGTGTATCATCCATTTATTGATGTTTCAGTAGTCCTGTACAGGGTGTAGCTTTCTGTCCTTCTTTTTGGTGAAAAGGAAGAATGTTACGTTTCGGATTTCGGACTGCCTGGCCCGGTTTCGGACTCTGACATATCCGCGATGACTTGGTATGTCAGTAGTAATGTGTGATGGACTTCGGGTCTTATCCGCCTTGTGTTCTGGCTGACTGATGATCGCTATTGTTGTACGTGATGTGTCTTATGTGTTTACTCCCAAGCTCTATTGTTGTACGATATTGACATTACGTTGTGGATGACTGATTCCTAGGATCCCCGTCCTAGGATTTACGCTACTTACGCTATTGGCTACATACAAGTTCGAGCGGAGCTAGAACTGGCTCCCTTACATGTATTTAAGCTTGTAGTAGTACAGACCAGGATCCCCATCTTGGTCTTCTTTGAATACCACTTCCTTGACTTGTCTCTTGTACTAGGAGTTCACAAGACTTCTAAGTGAGCTAGCTCTGGCATATCCCTTCAAGACCAAGAGGGATCCCCATGACCTTTCCTCCCCAGTTCCTTCATGAATGGTGGATACACCAACCGTGACCTACCCCCCAGAAACCCCATGTCATCTCGTCTTCGAGTATCTCAACTCCCGAGTCGCCCATCCATACAAGTGTTACTACATCGTTGACAACCCCCATTGGAGGTACATTCGTAAAGTCCCCGCACCTCCCCCGAACGTACCACTCGACCTCCCCCTTTATACTTACCGCGACCACCTCAGAGCCTATCAGCAGCATCCTGCAGTATTCCCCGACAGCCCAGACAATCACCGGTATTGTCCAGAAGGGAACCCACGTTATACCGACACCTAAGTCAGGCTAACGTCTGTGGTAGACATTACATTAAGACCAAGATCCTTCAATGTGGCTTCCACAGCAGTAACAACCTGAGATCTTTGGATCCCATTTCAACCGTATCACATCGATAGAAGAGGGGAATGCAACGTCCCCAAGCAATACCTCAAAGGAGCCTTTTGGCAGACAGAACAAGGAGACCCAGGCTACGTCGTCTCTTACACCTATAAAGATGGTACTACAGGACTTATCCCAGTAGAGTTCAACTTTGAACATACCTGCTGGACGGAACTCAAGTGGGACGCACTCCACTACAAACTACAAGTTGTCAGACCTGCAGGCTCAAGCCTTTACCTTGACATACTCCAAAGCGAAGTAACCACAAGAGATCAGTGGGGACCCCTTGACGGAGAAGAAGAAGAACCCGTTCAATCCCCCACACCCAAGACACCAGCACCTTCCCCATCTCTCGCTAGCAATCCAGAGGAAATCCGAATCCTCGAAGCCCAAGCTGAACAAGAAGAAACCCAGTTGGGACTATTAGCTGAGTCTATCCCTACAGACATGACAACTACCATCACCAAGCAACCCACCACTTTCCAGGAACCTGCGCGTATCAGTCGTGGAGAAGGCCCGCCAGGAGGAGAAGGCGGAGGAGGAGGAGATGGAGGAGGAGGAGACCCAGGAGGACCCCTCTTTACCAGACCAAATGTCTCCAGTGGGACCAAACCCAAGAAGTTCATGGGCAAGGAACCCCTAGTATTCACGGGAGACCGAACCAAAGTCCAACAGTTTCTCACTCAATGGGAACTGTTCGTGGAAACCAACTACGACAACCCTGCGTTCACTCTCCCTTACTGCAAAGCACTGATTTTCCTCACCTATATTCAAGGGGATCATGTCAATGAATGGGTCTTATCCACCACCAAGTGGGTCAAGGCATACAAGGCCAAACACGGGCCGTACGACAAATGGATCTGGGAAGCCATCGAACTCGGCTTCCACAATACCTTCGCCGACACCCTTGAAAGAGAGCGTGTGCAACAAGACCTCCAGAAGGGATTCCAAATGGAAGGGCAAGACATCGATTCCTACATCACCAAATTTGAGAAAGCCGTATGCAAAGCAGGATATCGTTTCGACGATTCCCTCGTCCTCAACAAGTTCACCAGCGGACTTCCTGTGGAATTATACAAGAACACATACAACTTCCACAGCCCAAACACCTATGCCCAATGGAAGGTAGCCGTGTTGGAACAGCAACGCAAGTGGATGCACCTACAAATGCGTTTGGGGGGACGTAAACCCCCAGGACCCGGTAAGCCGGGCAACACTTCTCTAAGGATGTTCAACGCTCCAAATCGCCCACAGCAGCCACGACAAGGATGGCAAGCGTTCTGGAACCATCCGGAAGCAATGGACACCACCCCAGGAAGGATCCGTGCCCGACTTGCAGGATCTGAAGAAATAGACTACACCAAGCCACTGTACACCCCTCAAGGAGGACGCCAGCAAGGCAGAGGAGTCGTAGATATGAAGAACATCAACTGCTTCAACTGCGGCAATGTTGTGGATGGACCTCATGGACTCGTAATACGGTAAACGCAGTGGACTCTTACTAAACGGTTGTGACTACATTAGTAAGTAGAAATTAGTCACGGACTTAGTAACCACACGTCGTACTAGCATGTGATAGTTGGTATGACTCATTCCTAGTATAGCGGTAGTAGGGTTCGAGCTACTTATGCTAGAGGACAGTACTTCTAAGAGGAGCTTTAAAGCTACCTCTACAATATGTATAAATAGTGGGGTGCGAAGACCAAGATACACCATCTTGGTCTTCTTTCAAATACCACTCACCTTCTACTCGTCTTCCTGAAGGGCCTTCGTGCCTCTCCCCTCCCTCTCAAGTTTGCATTCCTGACCTTTGTGTTTAGGACGCTGGCACTCTCAAGTCATCAGCTCAGAGTTGCCTTGGTATTACTCGGGCGGATACTGTGGATTGCCTTAATCGTTTTCTACAGAATTACAGAGACTCTAAGGGAGTCTCTCAAACCTGCTAAGTTGTGAACGCCATTATACGAGTCCAAGTCAGACTAATGCTGTGGTAGCGTTACATTAAGACCAAGATCCCCCAATTGTGGCATTCACCACAAGAGACCAGTGGAGAAATTTCTGACCCTATAGCCTCGAAACCAGAGGAGAAAGGTCAGTACCATGAAGATTCTTAGGCGCAGCCAGGTGGAGGGAATACAGAGGAGACACCGGGTACTTTGTCGACTTCCCAGGAGAGGCCATCAGATACCGACCAGTTGAGTTCAACTACTCCAACTTCTGTTGGATGGAAATTACGTGGAACCCCATAGACAATCGGTGGGACGTCATCAGACCAGCCAGAAGACACTATCACTGCGACATTGATTCAAGAGAACTCCACAGAGACGACTGGGGATCACTAGACGGAGACAGCAATAGTGAAGAAGAAGAAGAACAGCCAAGGGAACAAGCACCATCAGAGTCAAGTCATGAAGAACCAGTCGAAGAACACACCGCCACAGAAAGCGAAATCTGGCCAGGAACAGGAGACAATTCGAGCCTACTGGCCCATATAGCTGAGTCCTTACATATCACAGTACCCGAGGAGATTCACGTACAAAGCCCAATGGCTACAGCAACCGAAACCATGGCAACGGAAGAAGTGAGGCACATTAGAGAAGAAGCAGAAGCTATCTTAAACCCCATCAACCCCAACACGGGACATCAGATGACGTCAGACGACGTGGCGATCTTCCGAGCAATAGGACCGGACCAACCAGACCCACCCAAAGGACCACCACCACCACCAGGTGGACTCCCGGGAGGATTCCCAGGACAAGGACCAACGGGAGGAGGATTCCCAGGCGGAGGAAGACCACCAGGAGGAGGACCACCACTAGAACCAAGAGCAGGACACGGTTCAGACAGATTATCAGATGAACCTCTGACCGTATTCGATGGAGACCACACTAAATACGAAGCCTTCCTTACGCAATGGCACGTATACTGGGGAATGAACTTGGATGCCCCCATTATGCAAAACGAATACCGACGGTCCCTCCTCTTCTCAGGATACATAAAGGGGGTCAACGTCAGCAAATGGATGCTAACCATACTCGAATGGCTGAACAGGGAAGTACGACGAGGAGTAAGCCAATACTCCCAGACCTTATGGAACCACGTGGCAGTGGAATTCGCCAAGAGGTTCTCGAATATACTCAAGGAAGAACAAGCTCAAGCGGAGCTGCAAAAGGGGGTCAAGATGACGGGGGAGGACATCGATGCGTACGTGGTCCAATTTGAGCAACTAGCCAGAAAAGCTCATTACAACTTAAATGATCGCCAAACTATCGACCGATTCACCGCAGGACTGCCGCGAGCCCTGTTCATGAAGGTCTACGAGTTGGACGAACCACATACATTCGAAGATTGGAAAAGGTGCGCACTAAGGAGGCAGAAGCAATATATACACATGAAAGCGTGCCTTGACAACTTCAAAATGAAGACTCCACCATCATCTGCCCAACCCCGATGGAGGCCGCAACCCCAGAACTGGGGGCCACCAAGGGGACCACCGCCACCCCAGTATGACCCAAATGCAATGGATACCTTGGCAGATAGAACTTGAGCCTGGGTAGCCAAAGTAGGGGACCCGAACTGACACTTTATTCCTAGACCACAACGCAGAGGATATGGATGGGGAGGAGGGCCACTGCCCTGAGATATGAGGACAGTCATCTGTTATAATTGCAACAGACTGGGACACTTTTCACGAAACTGTTCACAGCCGCACTCTTGGCCGACGATTGGCCGAATGATGGAGACTGACTTCTACACCAAAGAAGAACAACCTACCCAAGCAAGGGTGGCAGCCACCCTTCCCCCGCAACAGAGAGCAAAAGATTGGCTAGCTGGAGTAGCAGGGGAGACGGATGATGTAAAAGACCTCATCCTCCAAGAGATGTGGGGAAAAGAGGGTTTTCAAGATGCCTGAACCCATCGGCCTGGGTGAGGGCGGTTAACTGTAACTCTGTAATCATGACTCGCTACCGTTCGCTTCGAATTCCAGTATCAATTCGCACAAGTTACGCAATGGCTGACATCAAAGCTCTCGTAGATTCGGGAGCCACCGACAACTTCATACGACCCTCCTTCGCCAAAAGGATGGGCCTTGGTCTACAACAACTAGAACGCCCCTGGAAAATATGGAATATAGACAATACGGAGAATAAAGCAGGCAGTATCACTCAATACATAGACCTCGAAGTCCAGACTAAACAAAAACACCAGAAACTACGTTTCCTGGTCACGGACATTGGAAGTGAAGACCTAGTACTAGGATACCCCTGGCTAGCCACCTACAAACCCACGATCAACTGGAGGTACGCCACCATTCACGAAAAAATGCTCCCAGTCATAATTCGATCTATAAACCCCACCACGGAATATCACGTCATCAGTGCCCTCAAAACGGAATACAAACAAGAAATAGAGGAGGAACTCGCCAACGAATGCCAGATACGTACTACCGCAACCGAATTAGCCATCGAAGCTAAACAATTCCACGATAAAGTGGACCTTCCAGTGACGTACCAGAAATTTGCAAAAATCTTCAGCGAAGAAGCATCCCACCGATTCCCGCCTTCCTGGCCATGGGACCACGCTATCGAGTTCAAAGAAGGGACTCCATCGGCCATCGACTGCAAAGTCTACCCCATGACACAAGAAGAAGACAGCAAGTTGAAGGAATTCCTTGATGAACAGCTCAAGAAAGGATACATTCACCTGTCAAAATCCCCCTACGCCTCATCATTCTTCTTCATTAAAAAGAAAGATGGAAAACTTCAACCGGTACAGGACTACAGGAAGATCAATGCCGTTACTATTCGCAATCAATATCCCCTACCTCTCATATCGGATCTAATCATGGACTTAAGCCAAGCACACACCTACACTAAGCTTGATGTCCACTGGGGGTACAACAACATCCGAATTAAAGAAGGCAACGAACACAAAGCCGCCTTCAAAACCTGGTACAGTCTCTTTGAACCCACGGTCATGTATTTCGGACTCACCAATTCACCGGCCATGTTTCAAACAATGATGAACACCATCTACCAAGACACCATCGCCAAACACGAGCAAAAGGGAACCATTATCCAAGTGTACATGGACGATATCGGCATCGTGACCAGGAATCTGGCGGGACAGAAGGAACACGAGGAGGCAGTTAGCGATGTACTTCAGGTCACTATGGAACACGATCTGTACTTCAAACTCGAAAAGTGCCTCTTCAACAAGCCACAAATGGATTACCTGGGGGTAATCCTTGAAAAGGGGGTAACACGTATGGACCCAGTAAAAATTTCCGGTATCAAGGACTGGCCAACACCCACGAAGGTCCATGACGTACGCTCATTCCTAGGCTTCTGTAATTTTTACCGACTCTTCATTCGTGGCTTCGCCACACACGCTAAACCCCTCAACAAACTCACGAGAAAGGATACAGAATGGAGATGGACCGACAAGGAAGACAAAGCCTTCCAAAAGCTCAAGGCCCTAGTCACCGAAGAACCGGTACTCGCCCACCCAAAACTTGATGATCCATTCGAGCTTGAAGTAGACGTGTCGGGATTTGCAACAGGTGCAGTACTACTTCACAAGAAAGAAGACAGCAAACGACACCCAATCAGCTACTACTCGGCCACACTCAACGAAGCAGAGTGCAACTATGACATACACGACCTGGAACTCCTCACAATCATCAAGGCACTCAGACACTGGAGACCACTACTGGCGGGATCACCACATAAAGTCAAAATCTACTCCGATCACATGAATCTCCAGTATTGGAAGTCGCCACAAAAGATAAGTCGGAGAATCGCCAGGGAAGTACTTGAACTCATGGAATACAACTTCGAGATTCACCACATCCCAGGAAAGAAAAATGGTCACGCCGACGCATTATCTAGGCGACCAGACTACAACCAAGGAGAACAGGACAATGAAAATGTAGTGGTACTACCAGAAGACATATTCGCTAGAACGACCACAGTACAAGCGATGCAAGACCCAAAGCAAACAGAGATTACCCTATGATACTGGGTAGATCCCCAACAGCTGAAGCTCATCAACAGAGTGTGGTACCAACAGGGAAAGTACGTGATCACTGGATTGCTTGATGAAAAACGGAAACTCATTGCGGCGCATCATGACCCACCGGTACATGGACACCCCGGAATCGCATGAACCACGAGACTAGTGGAACGGAAATATTGGTGGCCCAAACTGAAGCTGGATGTCCGGAACTATGTGCAGGGATGTGCCGAGTGCCAGAGACACAAAGTCAACAACCACCCCACGAAGGCCCCATTGATACCCATCACCCCAAAAGAAGACACACTCCTGTTTGAAACTATTGCCCTCGACTTTATCACCAAACTCCCCATGTCGCAAGGGTACGATACCATCCTGACGGTAACCGACCACAACTGCAGCAAAGCCTCGGTGTTCATCCCCTGCAACAAAGAAATCACGGTGGAGGAGACTGCTGGACTCTATGCAACCCACGTCTTCAAACGATTCGGGTTGCCGTTGAAGATCATCAGTGACAGAGACCCCCGCTTCGTGTCAAAGTTCACCCGAGAACTGTGTCAAATCCTGGGAATTCAACAGAACATCTCCACTGCATACCATCCCAGGACTGATGGACAATTGGAATGCACCAATCAATGGCTAGAACAGTATCTCCATTTCTGGACCAATGAGCGCCAAGACAACTGGGTGGCATTTCTACCCATAGCAGAATTCGCTCACAATAACTGGCCCCACAAAGCCACAAGGAAGTCCCTGTTTTCGCTCCTTATGGGATACGACCCGCGCGCTGATTGGCTCGATAAGCCATCCCCAATCCCACAGATCACCATGAGACTCGAACAATTCCAAGAAGCGTGGAAGGAGGCCCAGGAACTCATCAAAAAGGCGCAACTCATGTGGGTCAAGCACCGAGACACTCCGAAGTTCCAAGTAGGAGATTACATCTGGCTAGAAGGGCGTCATCTACGAACCAATCAACCGACTCCTAAACTTGCCGCGAGGCGACATGGGCCTTTCAAAATCACACGAGTCCTGTCACCGGTCAATTACCAACTGGAACTTCCCACACAATGGATCATACATCCCGTTTTTCACACTGATCTTCTCACACCTTATCGAGAGACGCTCATGCATGGAGAAAATTTCCAGCGCCCTCCACCAGATCTAGTAGAAGGAGAAGAAGAATACGAAGTCAAAAGGGTTCTGGACCATCGGCACTTCGGCAGGAAGAAATGCCTTCAGTACCTGATCAAATGGAAGGGATACCCAGACTCGGAGAATCAGTGGGTCGACAAGGATGACGTGTTCACAGATGAGGCGATAGCTGAGTACCAATCATTGAATCCCCGACACGTTCACCACTTAAAGGCGACGAAAACACTACGGCAGACCCCATCACTCTCTTCCCATCTTCACCCTGGCCTCCTCTCTTCCATACGTGCAACCATGTCCTTTCCCTCTTCCGCCGAGGCCATTGCTCGAGTTGCCAGAAACGCGGGCCCACTCACCTATCAAGAGGTCGTTGACGCCCTCCAGTCCACCATCCCAGCATCCTACAATGACGACACCAGCAACCCTGCCACCTGGTGGATCCTCTCCCAGGACGGCCAGCGGATCAACGAGGTCCCGTTCATGACAGCCGAAGTCGATAGGCTTCATGCAGCTCTCCTGGAGCTTGAGCATTCCCCATCTTGACCTGTGCCAGTACGAGTCGAGTATCGAACCAAGGAAGAAGCCCAAGACGCAAGCAACAGTCGATTGGGAGCAGTGGCAGGAGCAGAGGTGGCAGGCGATCGCAGAGGATTGGCAGCAGGAGCAGCTGAGGAAGGCGGCCGACAGGAGGCGGGAAGCCCTTCGGAGGCGACACGAGTGGACGAGGGAGAGGAGAGAGCGACAAGAGGAGAGGAGACAGTCCTCGAGCAAGTCTGAGGAAGCTTAGCAGACCACTATCCAGCTGAGCACCCTCTCATCTCCACAGCCACTGACACTGACAATCCAAACGAAACCCCATACACATGCGACACCCGGGGATGCCCCCTCTACCGCGGCGGTGTGAGAGCAGACGCTCCACCCCCCTTCCCACTATTTCGACTACGACACGCCACCATGGGCCCACCACCCCATGGATATCACTACAACCGTGGGGAGGACTTCGTCCATTACCCCATCACCGACAGACAAGGACACATGCGCCAAGCCGCGTATGTTCAAGTCATTATGAGCTCGGACCCCATTGTGCTGGGGCTTGTTGAGGATAGCGAGAAGGTCTACTCGCAGCCCCTTTACGCCGAACCCCACATCAAGGCCACGGGGAAGGAGCAATACCCACAAGAGGACATGCACCTCTTCACCGGCGGTTACCACAACCGCCCTCGCCTCGATCGTGTGATCGGCAAGCTCCATGACGTCAGCCTCCGAGCGGAGGTCCACCGCTACTGAGCCTACGCGTACGAGGCTGAGAGGATGGGGCAGTGGCTCCACCAACTTGCCACCGCACTCGGAGGGGTCAAGGCGGAGTTGGAGCGAAGTAAGTTCCGGCTGGAGATGGCTAATGCATTAGAGAGGATCGAGGAGGTACAAGACGGATGGATGTTGGGACTGTGCCTTTGCCGGCATCGTGGGCACCGTGGCTGAAAAGGGGGTGATGTCGCGGACGGACCTCATGGACTTGTAATACAGTAAACGCAGTGGACTCTTACTAAATGGTTGTGACTACGTTAGTAAGTAGAAATTAGTCACGGACTTAGTAACCACACGTCGTACTAGCATGTGATAGTTGGTATGACTCATTCCTAGTATAGCGGTAGTAGGGTTCGAGCTACTTATGCTAGAGGACAGTACTTCTAAGAGGAGCTTTAAAGCTACCTCTACAATATGTATAAATAGTGGGGTGCGAAGACCAAGATACGCCATCTTGGTCTTCTTTCAAATACCACTCACCTTCTACTCATCTTCCTGAAGGGCCTTCGTGCCTCTCCCCTCCCTCTCAAGTTTGCATTCCTGACCTTTGTGTTTAGGATGCTGGCACTCTCAAGTCATCAGCTCGGAGTTGCCTTGGTATTACTCAGGCGGATACTGTGGATTGCCTTAATCGTTTTCTACGGAATTACAGAGACTCTAAGGGAGTCTCTCAAACCTGCTAAGTTGTGAACGCCATTATACGAGTCCAAGTCGGACTAACGCCATGGTAGCGTTACAGGCAAACCAGGACACTTCTCCCGCAACTGTCTCCAACCTCGTTGTTACGTTTGGCCCTGAACCCCGCGCGACCAGTGCAGACTCGTGCAGCACCGCCGAGCAGTACCGCGCCGAATGGGTTGCAGCCGCCCGAAGTGAGGGTATTGACCCCGGAAATATCCTGTATTACGAACGTGACCCGGGCTGGCAAGCGCCCTGGGAATAGCCGAAGAAGACGTTAGCGCCCGTCACGTGACCCTGGCACGTGACCTGGTTTAGACCTGCACCAGAAGGATCCAGATGAGCTTGTGCCTGGATCGTGATTAGATCTGCCTCATGGACTGTATGGTTCCTAATTTCTGATGGATTGTCTGATTGTGCCTGTGGCGTGATGCGCCCAGGAGTTGTATGTTTCAGCCACTGATTGATGGACTTCTGACCCCGTTTCACCTTTGCCTCATGATTGACCCTGTGACTGTATGCCCCTGACTCGTGTTGTTTCACTTACGATTGGACGATACGTACTAGGTTTCGGACTTCAGGCTGAGCTTGAAAGCTCCCTGAAAGTGTATAAGTAGTACCTCGGTCTCGCTGATACCCCTCAGCTTGACTTCTTGTATTCTACCAGCCTACAAGTAGACCGAAGCAGATACAGGCAGCCCCTGTATAGTCATCCCCTCTCCGATCCTGTCTCCTTTACTTGAGCACGTTCTCCTCTTCTTCTTTGCCACCCGCGTTACGCATCTCCTTGCCGTTATCGCCTACGGCATCGCCCAAACCCTAGAAGAACTCAGTAAATCCCAAGATCTCGAGAATCCGACCGGAAGATAGACCAGTCGAAGTCTTGGTCGCCACCGTGATACCGCAAGAACCCCCAAGTTTCCCGTCGAGTGCCGAACTCCGGAAGGTACGCCCGCTGGAGCGTAACACTCGTCACCTGTGCAACAATCAGAACTGGCAGCCACGCCAGGGACACGGCACGTTCATCGAAGAGGTACAAAGCGTCCACAAGGAACCTCTTATCCAATTCGAAGATGACGGTGGCAGTAGCCGCAGTGCCTGTGCCACCACTGAGACGCTGCAAGAATGGGCGACCAGCTGGATAAATGGAGTCCGAAATCTCGATGAAGAAGCCAGGGATTTGGTAGTATGGGACCTAATGGGGCGAGAGGATTTTCAAAGCGCCTGAACCCGATGGCCTGGGTGAGGGCATTACAGTGTAACTCTGTGTTCATAATGTGCTATCAATCTATGCATGTTCCAGTTTCATTGCGCGCAAGCTATGCCATGGCCGACAAACGAGCTTTAGTGGACTCCAGAGCCACTAACAACTTTATCCATCCAGATTTTGCAAGAAGAATGAGGCTAGGCCTCAAAGAATTAGACCATCATCGAAAGATCTGGAACATTGATGGCACGCATAACAAAGGGGGCAAAATAACCCATTGCGTGGATCTCGAAGTCAAGACAAAAGGAGTCAAAAAAGACATGAGGTTCCTCGTCACCGACGTAGGAGGAGAAGACATCATTCTAGGATACCCCTGGCTAGCCACATTCCAGCCGGATATCCAATGGGCCTCCGCAACCTTAAACGAAGCTGAGTATCCTGTTGTACTTCGCACCATCAACCCCACCAAACCACGAATAGACCCCGTCATCGCCCACCTGGTACTTCAGAAAATATTGGGGGTACCTGACAAACAACGCGTCGAAAAGGAGTTACGACAAGAGTGCGACCCAGAAATGGCACAACTCCGGGCCACCACATCTACCGAACTAGCTATCGAAGCCCAGCAATACACGGAAAAGAAGGCAGTCCCTGAAGAGTACAAATGACATGTCAAAATATTCAGCGAAGAGGAATCCCATCGCTTCCCCCTCTCTAAACCATGGGGTCACGCCATAGAATTCAAACCAGATGCTCCGGACACCATCGATTGCAAAGTCTACCCAATGAGCCAAGTGGAAGACAAAGCACTGAAGGAATGGATTGACAAACAACTCGCAAAAGGGTATATAAGACCCTCCAAATCCCCATACACATCATCCTTCTTCTTCATCAAAAGAAGGACGGAAAACTACGCCCAGTGCAGGACTACCGGAATATCAACAAATGGACCATACACAACCAATATCCACTCCCTCTCATACCTGAACTCATCGCCAACCTCAGTGGAGCTTTCATATTCACCAAGCTCAACATCCGCTGGGGGTATAACAACGTGCGTATCAAAGAGGGAGACCAAGAGAAGGCTGCATTTAAAACACGTTACAGACTCTTTGAACCCACGGTAATGTTCTTTGGACTAACCAATTCTCCAGCCACCTTCCAGACCATGATGAACGAGATCTGTAAAGACCTCATCGCCCATCATGAGAAGAAAGGAACGGTTATCAGGGTATACATGGACGACATTGGCATCGCTATGCAGTCTACCAAACAAGTGCACATCGATGCGGTACATGACGTATTGGACTTACTAGAGCAGAACAACCTTTTCCTCAAGCCAGAGAAATGCATCTTTCACGCTCCCAGCATCAATTACCTGGGGGTAATCATTGAAAAGGGGGTGACTTGCATGGACCCCGTCAAAATTTCTGGCATCAAAGACTGGCCCACCCCAAAGAACGTCAAACAGGTGCAATCCTTCCTAGGCTTCTGCAACTTTTACCGCACTTTCATTTGAAATTTTGCCACCTACGCACGACCACTCAACAAACTAACGTGCAAAGACATTGAATGGACATGGACAACAGCAGAACAAGAAGCGTTCAAGAAGATTAAGAAACTCGTCACAGAAGAACCGGTACTCGCACACGCCAACCTAGAGGAACAATTTGAACTGGAAGTAGATGCATTGGGCTTTGCAGTAGGAGCAGTACTACTCCAACAAAAAGAAGACGGCAAGAGACACCCCATCGCATACTACTCAAACACCCTCAGTGCAGCGGAACGGAACTACAACATCTACGACCTGGAACTTTTAGCAATTGTCAAGGCACTTCGAAACTGGTGCCACTATTTGGCAGGATCATCCCACAAGATCAAAGTTTTCTCGGATCACATGAACTTGCAGTACTGGCGCTCCCCACAGAAGATAAGCTGCCGAGTAGCCAGGGAAGTACTTGAACTTTCTGAATACGACATCGAGATTCACCACATCAAGGGAACGGCAAATGGAAGAGCCAACGCCTTATCTAGATGCCCAGACTATGACCAAGGAGAAGGAGATAATGAACAGGTGACAGTGCTACCAGACAAAGTCTTCGTGCGAGCCACACTACTGGACACCACCGACGACCCACTCTGACTCAATGCCACCATATCAGTACAAGAGATGGAAAAGATCAACCCGATATACGCACAAGACGCCGACAAGATACGCCCATGGGTAGACCCACATGGCCTCAAACTGATCGAAGGCACATGGTACAAGGATGGAAGACGCGCAGTCACCGGAGGACTCCATGAGAAACACGAGATCATCAAGACACACCACGACCCCCCTGTATACGGACATCCTGGAATCAGCCGCACGATCAAACTTGTGGAGCAATACTACTGGTGGCCTGGATTACGCCAAGAAGTCATGGATTATGTCAAAGGTTGCGCTGACTGCCAAAGAATCAAGGTCAACACTAGGGCCATCAAAGTGCCACTGCGCCCAATCTTCCCTAAACCGGAAGCTATGCCGTTTGAAACCATTGCCCTTGATTTCATCACTAAACTCCCCGTGGCACAGGACTGCGATACAATCCTCACGATAACTGACCACGATTGCACAAAGATGTCCCTGTTCATCCCCTGTCAGGAAGAGATATCAGCCAAAGGAACCGCCACCCTGTATGTGAAACACGTGTTCCCTCGATTTGGATTACCTGGCAAGATAATCAGCAATAGGGATCCACGATTCGCATCAAAATTCACACGTGAATTATTGGTATCAAACAAAATATCTCCACAGCCTACCACCCTCACACGGATGGACAATCCAAACGCACCAATCAATGGCTGGAGCAATACCTCCTGTTCTGGGTTAATGAACGACAAGATGATTGGATCCACTACCTCCCGATGGCTGAGTTCACGCATAATAACTGGCCCAGCGAAACCACTAAAGAATCCCTGTTTCAGCTCCTCATGGGATACAACCCCCACACTGATTGGACCGATAGTGTTACGGATGGACTCATCGGACTAATACGAGATACGAGGATTCGAAGTGGACTCTTACTATACGGTTATGACTACGTTAGTAAGTAGAAATTAGTCATGGACTCTACGGATCAGTCAGCTGGAGGAGTACTAGCATGTGATAACTAGTATTACTCATTCCTAGGATAGTGGTAGTAGGGTTCAAGCTACTTACGCTAGAGGACATTACTTACAAGAGGAGCTTCAAAGCTGCCTCTACAATATGTATAAATAGTGGGACATGAAGACCAAGATACGCCATCTTGGTCTTCTTCAAATACCACTCATCTTCTATTCGGAATTCCCTTGGGCCTTCGCGCCTTTCATCCTTCAGTCGTATTGTCCTGACCTTCGTGTCTAGGACACTGGCACTTTCAAGTCGGCAACTCGGAGTTGCCTTAGTATTATTCGGACGAGTACTGTGGATCGCATTAGTGGTGTTCTACGGTATTACAGAGACTCTAAGAGGGTCCTTTCATTTTGCTAAGTCGTGAACGCCCTTGCACGAGTTCAAGTCGAACTAACGCTGTGGTAGCGTTACAGATAGGCCATCACCGATTCCACAAGTGGCGCTCAGGGTCAAACAGTTCAAAGAACTCCGCCAGCGCGCGCAGTCATTGATGATCAAAGCACAGCAGGGGTGGATCAAGGCCAAAGATACGCCCAAATTCCAAATTGGGGATCAAGTATGGCTGGAGGGATGCCACCTACGTACACATCAACCAACAGCAAAACTAGTGGCCAGACGCCACAGCTCATTCAAGGTTATCCAGGTGATGTCTGCAGTCAACTATCATCTAGAACTTCCCACGCAGTGGCAGATCCACCCAGTGTTCCACATGGACCTCCTTACACCCTATCGCGAGACACCCACACACAGACCCAATTATCAGCGCCCACCGCCGGATCTAGTTGGTGGCAAAGAAGAATACGAAGTTGAGAAGATTCTAGACTCTCGGCGTTTCAGCAGAAGTCGTAAGCTGCAGTATTTGGTCAAATGGACGGGATACCCAGACTCAGACAACCAGTGGGTCAATAAGGATGACGTGTTTGCAGACGACGCAATTCGGGAATTCAAAAATTCCAACCTCGCTAGAGAGACACATATAAGCGCGGGGAAATCCCAAGAGATGTCCCCATCTCCTTCCTCTACTACCACCACTACTCATGCGTCCATCCTCCCCAGTCAACTTTCGATATGTCGTCAACACCGAACTATCAGCACCTTACCGAGTACAGTCCATGCCACCATCACCCCTGTCGTCTACCCTCGCCCTTCACCAGCGAGGAAGTCGTCCTCCTTCCTCCCCGTCATCCCGAGTTCCTTCGCCGTCCCCCACTCTTTATTCCGAGACCAACCAGCCCAGTCGACTTGGAAGCAACTATGTCCCAACCAGAGCGCCTACTCCAGCAGGCGACGAACAAGGGTATGTGCCCAGTCGCCCATCATCCCCACCAGGGCCCGACAAGGGCGGGGATCTGTACGACCCAGCTGAACACCTTGAGACGCATCCGTATTTGCGTTATGCCACCCATCTCACCACAACACACTCGGAAACCCCCCTGCTATGCAGACCCACCGGGGAAGCTCTCACACTACCAGTGTAACATCTACCACGGACGTTGGCCTGACTTAGGCGTCGGTGTAACGTGGGTTCCTTTCGGGGCGGAAGCAGTGGTTGTCTGGAGAGTCAGGAAAGACTGCAGGATGACGCTGATAAGCTCCAAGGGAATCCCAATAAGTATAAAGGGGAAGGTCGAGAGGGACGTCTGGGGGTGGACTGGAGACTTTATGAATATATCTCCAACTAGGGTGGTCGACGATGTAATAGCACTTGTAGTGTAACGTTCAGCCCTCCAACGTCACACCCACGCCCCGTAATGCCACCTCGTGCCCCATCCCCACCTGTGCAGTTCATTGCATGGAAACCTGCAAGCCCCCAACATACAAACAAAGCAGACACAATGGCAGCCGAAGAAGCTGAAACGAGGGAACGCCTCTGGAAGTTCCACCAAGACCGTGCACTGCATTTACGCGCCACCATCCTGTCATCAAGATTCGCGACTCCCCAAGACCCGCCTCAAGGTTCAGAAGACTAGCGCCAGACAACATCATTGCCCATCACGTGACCCTGGCACGTGACCTGGCCTAGACTGCACCAGAAGAGTCCAGATGAGCTTGTGCCTGGATTAGAACGTGTGTTATCGATCGTGCCTGGTTTGTGATCCGTTACTGTATTTGTCTCGATTCTCCCATGCCTTGTCCCTGTGGCTTGATGCGCCCATGGACTGTATGTTTCAGCCACCATCAGTGGCGTTGGACATGTGTTTTCTGCAGTTCCGCAGTTTCTGCAGCATTCCTAGGACCGTTGTATTAGGGTTTCAGCTGAGTTCCAATAGCTCCCCTCACGAGTATAAGTAGCACGTAGAAGCGACCTTAGACGGTAGCTTTGACTTCTTGTATCTTCCGTACAACCTAGTCCGAGTAGTCCCCAGTCCCCTCTGCTCTCAATCTCCATCCTCTTCCCTCTGCCCTACGTGCCCTCGGAGTTAGTCCATCATCACAGCGGCATCCATACCCTTACAGCCCTTGGAGTTTGCCCAGCTGTATATGTGGTGTCCCTTTCCCCTTCCGTCACGTGATTGATTGAGCGACAGCTAGCTCAGCTTATAAGGAGCGAGTCATTCATTTCTTTTATCTTTTTGTTGCTATCAGAGTCATCCAGATCATCCGTTTCAGACTTCTCATCGACAAGTACGAACGACAGCAAGCGCTAGCTCAAGTGACAGAACAAGAGCAGGTCAACAAGGCCGTTAGGAACCCCTGAAGACCAGTTGAGTGAGATCTCCCGAAGGTGCACCCTACGGAGCGTAACATGTAGGGTCTCGCAACACAGGAGTTGAGGTATTCAAAGATGAGATGACATGTGGTACCAGATGGGTAAGTGACGGCCAGCGTATCCACCATTCACAAGAGAACTGGGGACGGAGGTCACGGGGATCCCTTCTTGGTCTAAGGGATATGCCAGAGCTAGCTCACTTAGAAGTCGCTTAGACTCCTAGTACAAGAGACGAGTTAAGAGGTGGTATTTGAAGAAGACCAAGATGGGGATCCTGGTCCATGATACTACAAGCTTAAGTACATGTAAGGGAGCCAGTTCTAGCTCTGCTCAAACTTGTAGGTAACCAATAGCGTAAGTAGCGTAAATCCTAGGACAGGGATCCTAGGAATCAGTCACCCACAACATAATACTCGTATCGTACAACAATGGGGTTCGGAACAAATGTGTAAGACACATCACGTACAACAATGAGAGAAAAGACAAAAAAAATTTTTAATATAAATTAATTAATTTCGAAAAACACAAAAAACAAAAAATTAAATTAGATATAATAATTTCTAAACAAATACTAGTTTATTTGTAATTAGCAAGTAATATTGGTTGAGTGTCTCCCTTTTAAGGAGAAAGTCCTGGAGAGCCAATAATTTAGCTCTAATTGTATTATACATTCCTCAGCCGGAACACGAGGCAGATAAGATCTGAAGTCCATGACATATTACTACTGACATACCAAGTCATCACGAATACGTCAAAGTTCACAACCGGGCCGGGCAGTCCGAGAGCGAAACATAACATCACCCCCTTTTCAGGATCAAGCCCCAGCTTGACCACGCATGACCGCAAGGGGGTTAGTGCCGAGGGATCGCATGTGACAGATCACCTCTATCTCTTTCGCGTCCTCTTCTGCTTGTGGACCACGGTGAAGCGAGGACCGCTCGTTCTCGATGCGCTCGACGGCATGGGCACGCTGAAGCCGAGCCACGCACCTGTTCCTCTCAATCTCTATGCGCTCCAGCTTCATCTGCTCCGCTGCAACCCAATGCTGTTGGGCACGCCAACCAAGGGTCATGCATTGGTATTGATGCACCTTGGCCACAAGGGTGAGATCCTTCATGTGAAGGAGCACTTGATCGACTGAATCTACCAGTCCCACGTCGGAGAGCAGGAATGTGAGGTCGTCGTCGGTGTAAGTGGGGGAAGCGGACTGCTGATTGAAGTAGGGGACGACATGGACAGGCTTGCCATACTGCTGGTTGCTCCCAGCGTGGAAGGCCAGGATGAAAGGGTCGGCAGTGAGGATGAGCTGAGTATACCGGGTGGGCCAAAGACGTTCTTGAGCGTCTAGAATCTGGAATGGAATGTAATGTACTCCCCAGTTGAACTGATATCCCCTGGGTGGGGGAGTCTCCGGCCAATCTTCAGCCTCCGACACATGTTCCTCCTCTTGATCGCGGTGAAGCATGGGTTGAGGTGGCGCCGGTAGTGTGAGAGCTTCCCTGGTGGGTCCACATAGCAGGGGGGTTTCTGAGTGTGTTGTGGTGAGATGGGTGGCGTAACGCAAATACGGATGCGTTTCGAGGTGTTTGGCTGGATCGTACGGATCCCCACCCTCGTCGGGCCCCGGTGGGGATGATGGGCAGCTGGGTACATACCCTTGTTCGTCGCCCGCTGGAGTAGGCGCTCTGGTCGGGACGTAGTTGCTTCCGAGCCGACTGGGCTGATTGGTCTTGGAATAAAGAGTGGGGGACGGTGAAGGAATTCGGGATGACGTGGTGGAAGGAGGGCGATCTCCTCGCTGGTGAAGGGCGAGGGTAGACGACAGGGGTGACGGTGGCGTGGACTGTACTTGGTAAGGTGTGGATAGTTCGGTGTTGACGACATATTGGAAGTTGACTGGGGAGGAGGGACGCATGAGTGGTGGTAGTAACTGAGGAAGGAGATGGGGACATCTCTTGGGATTTCCCTGCGCTTATATGTGTTTCACAGGTGGGGTTGGAATTTTTGAACTCCCGAATGGCGTCGTCGGCGAATACGTCATCCTTATTGACCCACTGGTTGTCCGAGTCTGGGTATCCCTTCCATTTGACCAAATACTGCAACTTGCGACTTCTGCCAAAACGCCAAGAGTCCAGAATCTTCTTGACTTCGTATTCTTCTTCGCTGCCGACTAGATCTGGCGGTGGGCGCTGATAATTGGGTCCATGCGTGGGTGTCTCACGCTAGGGCGTAAGGAGATCCACATGGAACACTGGGTGTATCTGCCACTGCATGGGAAGTTCTAGGTGGTAATTGACTGCGGACATCACCTGGACTATCTTGAATGGGCCGTGGCGTCTGGCCACTAGTTTTGCCGTTGGCTGATGCATACGTAGGTGGTGTCCTTCCAGCCATACCTGGTCCCCAATCTGGAACTTGGGCGTATCTTTGGCCTTGATCCACCCCTGCTGCGCTTTGATCATCAGCGATTGTGCACGCTGGCAGAGTTCTTTAAACTGTTTGATCCTGAGTGCTACTTGTGGAATTGGCAATGGCCTGTCAGTCCAGTCAGCACGGGGGTTGTACCCCATGAGGAGCTGGAACGGGGATTCTTTAGTGGTTTCACTGGGCCAATTGTTGTGTGTAAACTCAGCCATAGGGAGGTAATGGATCCAATCATCCTGTTGTTCGTTGACCCAAAATCGTAGGTATTGTTCTAGCCATTGATTGGTACGCTCTGATTGCCCATCTGTGTGAGGGTGGTAGGCTGTGGAGATGTTCTGCTTGATGCCAAGAATTTTGCACAGTTCGTGTGTGAACTTTGATGCGAATCGTGGATCTCTGTCACTGATTATCTTGCCTGGTAGTCCAAATTGGGGGAAAACATGTTTTATGTATAGGGCGGCGGTTCCTTCGGCCGAGATTTCTTCTTGACAGGGGATGAACAGGGACATCTTTGTGCAATCATGATCTGTTATCGTGAGGATCGTATCGCAGTTCTGTGCAATGGGGAGTTTAGTGATAAAATCAAGGGCGATGTTTTCGAACGGCATAGCTTCTGGTTTAGGGAATATTGGGTGCAGTGGCGCTTTGATTGCCCTGGTGTTAACTTTGATCCGTTGACAATCGGCGCATCCTTTGACATAGTCCATGACTTCTTGACGTAGTCCAGGCCACCAGTAGTACCGCTCTACAAGTTTGATCGTGCAGCTGATTCCAAGGTGTCCGTATACAGGGGGGTCGTGGTGGTTCTTGATGAGTTCCCTTTTCTCTAGGAGTCCCCCTGTGACTACATGGCGTCCGTCCTTGTACCATGTGCCTTCGATCTGTTTCAGTCCGTGTGGGTCGATCCAGGGGCGGAGTTTGTCGACGTCCTGGGCGTATACCAGGTTTACCTTTTCCATTTCCTGTACCGATATGGTGGCGTTAAGTCGAAGGGGGTCTTCTGTGGTATCTAGTGCTGTGGCCCTGACGAAGACCTCGTCTGGTAATACTGTGACGTGTTCATTATTGCCTTCCCCCTGGTCATAGTCTGGTCACCTAGATAAGGCATCGGCTCTTCCGTTTGCTGTTCCCTTAATGTGGTGAATCTCGATGTCATATTCAGAAAGTTCGAGTACTTCCCAGGCTACTCGGTGGCTTATCTTTTGTGGTGAGCGCCAGTACTGTAGATTCATATGATCTGAGAAAACTTTGATCTTGTGAGGTGATCCTGCCAGATAGTGGCGCCAGTTTCGAAGTGCTTTGACGATTGCCAAGAGTTCCAGATTGTAAATGTCGTAGTTCCGTTCTGCTGCGCTGAGTGTGTTCGAGTAGTACACAATGGGATGTCTTTTGTTGTCCTCTTTGCGCTGGAGTAGCACTGCTCCTACTGCGAATCCTGACGTGTCTACTTCCAGTTCGAATTGGTTTTCTAGGTTGGCATGTGCGAGTACCGGTTCTTCTGTGATAAGGTTCTTGATTTTGTCGAAGGCTTCTTGTTCTGTGGTTGTCCATGTCCATTCAGTGTCCTTATGCGTGAGTTTGTTGAGGGGTCATGCGTAGGTGGCAAAATTTCGAATGAAAGCACGGTAGAAATTGCAAAAGCCTAAGAAGGATCGCACCTGTTTGACATTTTTTGGAGTGGGCCAGTCTTTGATGCCAGAAATTTTGACGGGGTCCATGCGAGTCACCCCCTTTTCAATGATTACCCCCAGGTAATCGATGCTGGGAGTGTGGAAGATGCACTTTTCTGGTTTGAGGAAGAGGTTGTTCTGTTCCAGTAGGTCCAGTACATCGTGTACCGCGTCGATGTGTGCCTGCTCATTAGACCGTGTAGTGATGCCAATGTCGTCCATGTATACCCTGATGACCGTTCCCTTTGTTTTGTGGTAAGCAATGAGATCTTTGCAGATTTCGTTCATCATGGTCTGGAAGGTTGCCGGGGAATTTGTCAATCTGAAAAACATTACCATAGGTTCGAAGAGTCTGTAACGTGTTTTAAATGCTGCCTTCTCCTGATCCCCTTCTTTGATACGCATGTTGTTATATCCCCAGTGAATGTCAAGTTTGGTGAATATGAATGCTCCGCTGAGGTCGGTGATAAGTTCGGGTATGAGTGGGAGAGGGTACTGGTTGCGTATGGTCCATTTGTTGATGTTTCGGTAGTCCTGTACTGGGCGTAGCTTTCTGTCCTTCTTTTTAATAAAGAAGAATGATGATGTGTATGGAGATTTGGAGGGCCTGATATATCCTTTTGCCAATTGTTCGTCTATCCATTCCTTTAACGCCTTGTCCTCCACTTGGCTCATTGGGTAGACCTTGCAGTCGATGGTATCCAGGGCATCTGGCTTGAACTCGATTGTGTGGTCCCATGGTTTGGAGAGGGGGGAAACAATGAGATTCTTCTTCACTGAAGATCTTGACGTGTTGTTTATATTCCTCGGGGATGGCCTTCTTCTCGGTATATTGTTGGGCTTCGATGGCCAGTTTGGTGGATGTAGTGGCTCTAAGTCGTGATGCCTCTGGGTCGCATTCTTGGCGTAGTTCTTCTTCGACGCATAGTTTGTCGGGTATGCCCAGTACCTTCTGAAGTATAAGTCGGGTGATGACCGGATCTATGCAGGGCTTGGTGGGGTTGATGGTGCGGAGGACAACAGGATACTCAGCTTCATTCAGAGTGGCGGAGGCCCATTGAATGTCAGGTTGGAATGTAGCCAACCATGGATATCCTAGGATGATATCTTCTCCTCCTACGTCGGTGATGAGGAATCTCATGTCCTTCTTGATTCCTTTGGTTTCAACCTCGAGATCCATGCAGTGGGTTATTTTGCCCCCTTTGTTATGCGTGCCGTCAATGTTCCAGATCTTCCGATGACAGTCTAACTCTTTGAGGCCTAGCCTCATTCTTCTTGCAAAATCCGGATGGATAAAGTTGTTAGTGGCTCCGGAATCCACTAGTGCTCGTTTGTCGGCCATGGCGTAACTTGCGCGCAATGAAACTGGAACATGCATAGATTGATAGTGTGTTATGAACACAGAGTTACACTGTAATGCCCTCACCCAGGCCGTCGGGTTCAGGTGCTTTGAAAATCCTCTTGCCCCATTAGGTCCCGGACTACCAAATCCCTAGCTTCTTCGTCGAGATTTCGAACTCCGTTTATCCAACTGGTTGCCTGTTCTTGCGGTGTTTCAGTGGTGGCATGGGTGCCGCGGCTACTGCTGCCGTCATCTTCGAATTGTATCAGAGGTTCTTCATATACGCTTTGCACCTCTTCAATGAAAGCCCCGTGTCCTTGGTGTGGTTGCCAGTTCGCGTTGTTGCGCGGGCAGCGGGGCTGAAGGCAGTTGCATTGCATATGCCCGAGTTTTCCACAGTTGAAGCAGGCAATATTCTTCATGTCCACTACTCCTCGATTCATCAGTCGCCCCCCTTGGGCCGTGTAAGGTGGTTTGGTGTAGTCGATTTCTTCTGATCCGGCGAGGCGAGCCCTCACCCTTCCTGGGGTGGTGTCCATGGCATCTGGATGGTTCCGGAATGACTGCCATCCCTGTCGCGGCTGTTGGGGATGGTTTGGAGCATTGAACGTTCTCAAAGAGGTATTGCCCAGCTTACCGGGTCCCGGGGGTTTACGTCCCCCCAAACGCATTTGCAGATGCATCCATTTGCACTGTTGTTCTAGTGCAGCCACCTTCCACTGGGCATAGGTATTTGGGCTGTGGAAATTGTAGGCGTTCTTGTATAGTTCAATGGGGAGTCCGCTGGTGAATTTGTCGAGGACTAGGGAGTCATCGAAGCGGTATCCTGCTTCATGTACGGCTTTCTTGAATTTGGCGACGTAGGAATCGATGTCTTGCCCTTCCATTCGGAACCCCTTCTGAAGGTCTTGTTGCGCTCGCTCCTTTTCGAGGGTGTCGGCAAAGGTGTTGCGGAAGCTGAGTTCAATGGCTTCCCAGATCCACTTGTCGTATGGCCCGTGCTTGGCTTTGTACGCTTTGACCCATTTGGTGGTGGATAAGACCCATTCATTGACGTGCTCCCCTTGAATATAGGTGAGGAAAATCAGCGCTTTGCGATAGGTGTAACATCTACCACGGACGTTGGCCTGACTTAGGCATCGGTATAACGTGGGTTCCCTTCTGGACAAAAGCGGGTGGTTGTCAGGGCTTTCAGGGAAGACTGCGGGGTGCCACTGATAGGCTCTGAGGTGATCGCAGTAAGTATAAAGGGGGAGGTCGAGCGGTATGTTTGGGGGAGGCGTGGGGACTTTACGGATATACCTCCAACTGGGGTGGTCTACAATGTAGTAACACTTGTAAGGCCTTGCGGTGCGGGAGTTGAGATACTCGAAGATGAGATGACACATGGTACCAGGTGGGTACGTAATGGTCGGCGTATCCACCATTCACGAGGGAACTGGGAAGTAAGGTCACAGGGATCCCTCTTGGTCTCGAAGGGATATGCCAGAGCTAGTTCACTTAGGAGTCTCGCAGACTCCTAGCACAAGAGACGAGTTAGAAGGTGGTATTCGAAGAAGACCAAGATGGGGATCCTGGTCCGTAGTACTATGAGCTTAAATACATGTAAGGAAGCCAATTCTAGCTCCGCTCGAACTTGTATGTAGCCAATAGCGTAAGTAGCGTAACCTAAGAATAGAACATGCAGCCGTCATTGTAATCCAAAACACGTACAACAATAGAAACATCAGTCAGCAGCATAATCCACATCTTGTACAACAATAGCAAAGCATCAGTCAGCTGAACATGAGGCAACAGGATCCAAAGTCCATGACATATTACTGCTGACATACCGAGTCATCACGAATATGTCAGAGTCCGAAGCCGGGCTGAGGCAGTCCGAAACTGAAACGTAACATCACCCCCTTTTCAGGATCAAGCCCCAGCTGTCACGGACGCGTTCATTTTCGCCTTTTGTGGATCACGTGACCTGCCATCACGTTCCCTAGTTAGTCACGTGAAATATCGTGCACTTTTGATCACGTGACCCTGGGAAAGTACTCCCATACATGGGACATCCCTTTATGGTCACAAATCTATATACGGACAGACTCTCTGATTGGTAGATAAGGATAGAACCTTCTAGTACGCTCTAGGTTACGCTTAGTAGGCATGTATTACGCGCTGTATTAGGTTTTACTCAGCGACACGTCATACGTAGTCAGCCTTGATGACAGTGCATCAGTCAGCACTAAAGATAAGGCTATTAATAGACACGACGCGTCAGCTCTTTAGTCACAGTCGATTACTTTACACTTAGTAACAGTGTTCAAGCTCCGACTTAATCTCAGCCGCAGTAGATACTTAAGCTTGCCTGTAGCGTCCTGAGTGGAACCAACTTGTCCTCTTGGTTCTCCACTCAGCCTGCCGTTGTGTGACACCTTGTCTTAGACCTTGCATAAAGGTCTTACGCTGACATACGCTCCACACCGTCTGTAGGTTTTAGCGCGTGATTTATCTCCGCGCCGACGTTGAGTCTTCGCCCTTGACAGTTCACTTCAACCTCTGCTTGACTTGGCGTAGCTGATAGTCATACCGCTACACCAGCTTGACTGCGCATGACCGCGAGGGGGTTAGTGCCGAGGGACCGCATGTGGCGAATCACCTCCATCTCCTTTGTGTCTTCCTCCACTCGCGGACCGCGGTGAAGCGAGGACTGCTCGTTCTCAATGCGCTTGACGGCATGGGCACGCTGAAGCCAAGCCACGCACCTGTTCCTTTCGATCTCTATGCATTCCAGCTTCATCTGCTCTGCTACGACCTGGTGTTGTTTGGCGCGCCAGCCAAGGGTCATGCATCAGTATCGATGCACCTCGGCTACCAGAGTGAGGTCCTTCATGTGAAGGAGTGCTTGATCGACTGAGTCGACTAATCCCGCATCGGAGAGCAGGAATGTGAGGTCATCGTCAGTGTAAGTGGGGGAAGCGGACTGTTGATCGAAGTAGGGGACGATGTGGACAGGCTTGCCGTATTGCTGATTGCTCCTGGCACGGAAGGCCAGGATGAAAGGGTCGGCCGTGAGGATGAGCTGAGTATACCGGGCTGGCCAAAGACGTTCTTGAGTGTCTCAAATCTGGAATGGAATGTAATGTACTCCCCAATTGAACTGATATCCCCGAGGTGGGGGAGTCTCCGGCTGATCTTCGGCCTCCAACACATGTTCCTCCTCTTGATTGCGGTGAACCGTGGATTGAGGTGGCGCCGGTAATGTGAGAGCTTCCCCAGTGGGTCCGCATAGCAGGGGGGTTTCCGAGTGTGTTGTGGTGAGATGGGTGGCATAATGCAAATACGGATGCGTCTCGAGGTGTTCAGCTGGGTCATATGGATCCCCACCTTCGTCGGGTCCCGGTGGGGATGATGGGCGACTGGGCACATACCCTTGTTTGTCACCCACTGGAGTAGGCGCTCTGGTCAGGACATAGTTGCTTCCGAGCCTGCTGGGCTGGTTGGTCTTGGAATAAAGAGTGGGGGACGGCGAAGGAACTCGGGATGATGTGGGGGAAGGAGGACAATCTCCTCGCTGGTGAAGGGCAAGGGTAGACAACAGGGGTGACGGTGGCGTGGACTGTACTCGGTAAGGTGCGGAAAGTTCGGTGTTGACGACATAGCGGAAGTTGACTGGGGAGGAAGGACGCATGAGTAGTGGTGGTAGTAGAGGAAGGGGATGGGGATGTCTCTTGGGATTTCCCTGCGCTTATATGTGCCTCCCGAGCAGGGTTGGAATTTTTAAATTCCCGAATTGCATCGTCTGTGAACATGTCATCCTTATTGACCCACTGATTGTCCGAGTCCGGGTATCCCTTCCATTTGACCAAATACTGCAACTTGCAACTTCTGCCGAACCGCCGAGAGTCTAGAATCTTCTCAACCTCATATTCTTCTTCACCGCCCACTAGATCCAGTGGCGGGCGCTGATAATTGGGTCCGTGCGTGGGTGTTTTACAATAGGGCATAAGGAGATCCACATGGAACACTGGATGAATCTGCCACTGCGTGGGAAGTTCCAATCGGTAGTTGACTGCGAACATCACCTGAACAACCTTGAATGGGCCGTGGCGTTGAGCTGCTAATTTCGCTGTGGGCTGGTGCGTACGTAGGTGGTGTCCCTCTAGCCATACTTGATCCCCTATTTGGAACTTGGGTGTATCTTTTGCCTTGATCCATCCCTGCTGCGCTTTGATCATCAGTGACTGCACGCACTGGCGGAGTTCTTTGAACTGTTTGACCCTGAGCGCCACTTGCGGAATTGGTGAGGGCCTATCAGTCCAATCAGCGCGTGGGTTGTATCCCATAAGGAGCTGGAACGGAGATTCTTTAGTGGTTTCACTTGGCCAATTATTATGTGTGAACTCAGCCATGGGGAGGTAGTGGATCCAGTCGTCTTGTCATTTGTTGACCCAAAACCACAGGTATTGCTCTAACCACTGGTTGGTGTGTTCCGACTGTCCATCGGTGTGTGGGTGGTATGCCGTGGAAATGTTCTGTTCGATGCCTAGGATCTTGCACAGTTCACGTGTGAATTTTGATGTGAATCGTGGGTCTCTGTTGCTGATTATCTTGCCGGGTAATCTGAATCGAGGAAACACATGTTTTACATACAGGGCGGCGGTCCCCTCTGCCGATATCTCTTCCTGACAGGGGATGAACAGAGACATCTTCGTACAATCGTGGTCAGTTATCATGAGGATAGTGTCGCATTCCTGTGCCACGGGGAGTTTAGTGATGAAATCAAGAGCGATGGTTTCAAATGGCATAGCTTCGGGTTTCGGGAAAATTGGGCGTAACAGTGCTTTGATGGCCCTAGTGTTGACTTTGATCCTTTGACAGTCGGCGCATCCTTTGACGTAGTCCATCACCTCATGTTGAAGACCCGGCCACCAGTAATATCGTTCCACGAGTTTGATCGTTCGGCTGATTCCGGGGTGTCCATATACGGGAGGGTTGTGATGGTTCTTGATGAGTTCTCGCTTTTCTAGGAGTCCTCCTGTGACTACGTGGCATCCGTCCTTGTACCATGTGCCTTCGATCTGTTTCAGTCCATGTGGGTCGATCTAAGGGCAGAGTTTGTCGATGTCTTGGGCGTATACCGGGTTTACCTTCTCCATCTCTTGTACTGATATGGTGGCGTTGAGTCGGAGAGGGTCTTCCGTAGTGTCTAGTGCTGCAGCCCTGACAAAAACTTCGTCTGGTAGTACTGTGACATGTTCGTTGTCACCTTTTCCTTGGTTGTAATCCGGGCATCTAGATAAGGCGTCGGCTCTTCCATTTGCCGTTCCTTTAATGTGGTGAATTTTGATGTCATATTCTGAAAGTTCAAGTACTTCCTGTGCTACTCGGCGGCTTATCTTTTGCGGGGAGCGCCAATACTGTAAGTTCATATGGTCTGAGAAGACTTTGATCTTGTGCGGTGATCCTGCTAGGTAGTGGCGCCAGTTCTGGAGTGCCTTGACAATTGCTAAGAGTTCCAAGTCGTAGATGTCGTAATTTCGTTCCGCCGCGCTGAGGGTGTTTGAGTAGTATGTGATGGGGTGTCTTTTGCCATCCTCTTTGTGCTGGAGTAGTACCGCTCCTACCGTGAAGCCCAACACGTCTACTTCCAGTTCGAATTGGTCCTCCAGGTTGGCGTGTGCGAGTACCAGTTCTTCCGTGACGAGGTTCTTGATTTTGTCGAATGCTTCTTGTTCCATGATTGTCCATGTCCATTCAGTATCTTTGCGTGTGAGTTTGTTGAGGGGTTGTGTGTACGTGGCAAAATTTCGAATGAAAGCGCGGTAGAAATTGCAGAAGCCTAGGAAGGATCGCACCTGTTTGACGTTTTTTGGAGTGGGCCAGTCTTTGATGCCGGAAATTTTGACGGGGTCCATGCGAGTCACCCCCTTTTCAATGATTACCCCCAGGTAATCGATGCTTGGGGCGTGAAAGATGCACTTCTCCGGTTTGAGGAAGAGGTCATTCTGTTCCAGTAAGTCCAATACATCATGTACCGCGTCGATGTGTGCCTGTTCATTAGACCGTGTTGCAATGCCGATATCGTCCATATATACCCTGATAACCGTCCCCTTTTTCTCGTGATGGGCAATGAGGTCTTTACAGATCTCGTTCATCATGGTTTGGAAGGTCGCCGGGGAGTTGGTTAATCCAAAGAACATTACCGTCGGTTCAAAGAGTCTGTAGTGCGTTTTAAACGCGGCCTTTTCTTGATCTCCCTCTTTGATGCGCACATTGTTATACCCCCAGCGGATGTCAAGCTTGGTGAATATGAACGCTCCACTCAGGTCGGCGATGAGTTCTGGTATGAGGGGGAGTGGGTATTGGTTGCATATGGTCCATTTGTTGATATTCCAGTAGTCCTGTACTGGGTGTAGTTTCCCATCCTTCTTTTTTATGAAAAAGAAAGATGATGCATATGGGGATTTAGAGGGTCTGATGTATCCCTTTGCCAGTTGTTCATCAATCCATTCTTTTAACGCCTTGTCTTCCGCTTGACTCATTGGGTATACCTTGCAATCGATGGTGTCCGGTGTTGATAAGTGACCTTTGCGCACTTAGCGGCTCTGGACGGACCGGACTTGCAGCATGGACTGCTTTAGATAAGATTTACAGGACTTGTAGATTAGATATTTGATCTGTACAATTTCGGACTTCTTTCTTATCTATGACATCATGTACAATGACATCATTCGGACTTCTCTGGACTTCACATTGTACTTTGCGTCTTTGTACTTTATTCTATCCTTATTGTGATGTCACTATGATATCATCTTGGTCTGGATTTCCTTTGTTCTTATCGCCTTGTTCTCCTTTTGTATATTCCTCTTGTCCCATACTGAGAACAATGCTCCTTGTAATACGTGACTCTATGTTACCCTCCTTGTATCAGTGTCACTCTCTGTATAGTATAAGTAGTGTAGCTTGTACGCTCCTGGTCCACATCAGTTCCTCACTGCTTGTGTGCCAGGTATGTTCCCTCCTCTCCAATGTAACATCAGTTCCTCACTGCTTGTGTGCCAGAACTACCTTCTAGCTTCTCTCGCAAGATCCCCCTCTGCTGCTTCCAGCTGCTCAGTGTATCTCACCACAGTCTCCCTTGTCACTGTGAGTATGCTGTCCATCTTTGCTGTTCATCATCCGGGGTGTCTGGTTTGAACTCGATGGCATGGTCCCATGGCTTGGCGAGAGGGAAATGATGTGATTCTTCCTTGCTGAAGATCTTGACGTGTTGTTGGTATTCTTCCAGAACTGCCTTCTTTTCCGTGTATTGTTGGGCTTCTATGGCTAATTCTGTGGACGTAGTGGCTCTGAGTCTTGTCGCTTCCGGGTCGCATTCTTGTTGTAGCTCTTCCTCTACCCGTAGTTTGTCAGGTATACCCAGTACTTTTTGAAGTACAAGTCGGGCGATGACCGGGTCTATGCGTGGTTTGGTAGGATTGATAGTGCAAAGTATGATGGGATACTCAGCTTCGTTTAGAGTGGTGGAGGCCCATTGGATGTCGGGTTGAAACATGGCCAGCCAGGGGTATCCTAGGATGATATCTTCTCCTCCTACGTCGGTGACGAGGAATCTCATGTCCTTCTTGACTCCTTTGGTTTCAACCTCGAGATCCACGCAGTGGGTTATCTTACCCCCTTTGTTATGCATGCCATCAATATTCCAGATCTTTCGATGACGTCTAACTCCTTGAGGCCTAGCCTCATTCTTCTTGCAAAATCCGGATGGATAAAGTTGTTAGTGGCTCCGGAGTCCACTAGTGCTCGTTTGTCGGCCATGGCGTAACTTGCGCACAATGAAACTGGAACATGCATAGATTGATAGCGCATTATGAACACAGAGTTACACTGTAATGCCCTCACCCAGGCCATCGGGTTCAGGCGCTTTGAAAATCCTCTCGCCCCATTAGGTCCTGGACTACTAAATCCCTGGCCTCTTCATTGAGGTTTCGAACTCCATTTATCCAGCTGGTCGCCCATTCTTGCGGCATCTCAGTGGTGGCGCGGGCGCCGCGGCTACTGCCACCGTCGTCTTCAAATTGTATCAGAGGTTCTTCATGTACGCTTTGCACCTCTTTGATGAAAGCCCCGCATCCTTGGCGCGGTTGCCAGTTCGTGTTGGTGTGTGGGCAGCGGGGCTGGAGGCAGGTATGCTGCATATGTCCGAGTTTGCCGCAGTTGAAGCAGGCAATGTTCTTCATGTCTACTACCCCTCGATTTGGCTGTCGCCCCCCTTGGGCTGTGTAGGGTGGTTTGGCATAGTCGATTTCCTCTGATCCCGTGAGGCGAGCTCTCACCCTTCCCGGGGTGGTATCCATGGCATCCGGGTGATTTCAGAATGTCTGCCATCCTTGGCGTGTTTGCTGTGGTGGACGATTTGGAGCGTTGAAAGTTCTCAGAGAGGTGTTGTTTGGCTTACCGGGCCCCGGGGGTTTACGTCCCCCCAAATGCATTTGCAGGTGCATCCACTTGCACTGCTGTTCTAGTGCAGCTACCTTCCATTGGGCGTAGGTATTTGGGCTGTGGAAGTTGTAGGTGTTCTTGTATAATTCAACGGGGAGTCCACCCGTGAAATTGTCGAGGACTAGGGAGTTGTCGAAGCGATATCCCACTTCCCATACTGCTTTCTCGAATTTAGCGATGTATGAGTCAATATCTTGCCCTTCCATTCGGAATCCCTTCTGAAGGTCTTGCTGAGCGCATTCCTTTTCAAGGGTGTCCGCGAAAGTGTTGCGGAAGCCAAGTTCGATGGCTTCCCAAATCCACTTGTCGTAGGGCCCGTGCTTGGCCTTGTATGCCTTGACCCATTTGGTGGTGGACAGGACCCATTCATTGACGTGATCTCCCTGGATATAGGTGAGGAAGATCAATGCTTTGCAGTAAGGAAGGGTGAACGCAGGGTTGTCATAGTTGGTCTCGACAAACAATTCCCATTAGGTAAGGAATTGTTGAACTTTGGTGCCATCTCCGGTGAACACCAGAGGTTCTTTGCCCATGAACTTTTTGGGCTTGGTTCCACTTGATACATTTGGTCCGGTGAAGAGGGGTCCTCCGGGGTCTCCTCCTCCTCCGCCATGCCCTCCAGGCGGTGGTCCTTCTCCGCAACTGATGTGCGCGGGTTCCTGGAACGTGGTGGGTTGTTCGGTGATCGTGGTAGTCATGTCTGTAGGGATGGACTCAGCTATCAATCCCAACTGGAGTTCTTCTTCTTCTTCTTGGGCTTCGAGGATACGAATTTCCTCAGGGTTGCTGGCAAGTGATGGGGAAGGTGCGGGTGTCTTGGGTGTAGGTGATCGGATGGGTTCTTCTTCTTGTCCGTCAAGAGGGCCCCACTGATCTCTTGTAGTTACTTCGCTTTGTAGGATGTCGAGTTTGAGGCTCAAGCCGGCAGGTCTGACAACTTGTAGTTTGTAGTGGAGTGCATCCCACTTGAGTTCAGTCCAACAGGTGTGTTCAAAGTTGAATTCTACAGGGATAAGTCCTGTAGTGCCGTCTTTGTAAGTATATAAGACAACGTAACCTGGGTCTCCTTGTTCAGTCTGCCAAAATGCTCCTTTGAGGTATTGCTTGGGGACGTTGCATTCCCCTCTTCTGTCAATGTGATACGGGTGGAAAGGGATCCAAAGATCTCGGGTTGTTACTGCGGTGGAAGCCATGTTGAAGGATCTTGGTCTTAATGTAACGTCTACCACAGACGTTGGCCTGACTTAGGCGTCAGTATAACGTGGGTTCCCTTCTGGATGAAAGTGGTGGTTGTCGGGGCTTTTGGGGAAGACTGCAGGGTGCCGCTGATAGGCTCCGAGGTGATCGCAGTAAGTATAAAGGGGGAGGTCGAGTGGTATGTTTGGGGGAGGTGTGGGGACTTTACAGATATACCTCCAACTGGGGTGGTCTACAATGTAGTAACACTTGTAAGGCCTTGCGGTGCGGGAGTTGAGATACTCGAAGATGAGATGACATGTGGTACTGGGTGGGTAAGTAACAGTCGGCATATCCACCATTCATGAGGGAACTGGGGAGTAAGGTCACAGGGATCCCTCTTGGTCTCGAAGGGATATGCCGGAGCTAGTTCACTTAGGAGTCTCGCAGACTCCTAGCACAAGAGACGAGTTAGAAGGTGGTATTCGAAGAAGACCAAGATGGGGATCCTGGTCCATAGTACTACGAGCTTAAATACATGTAAGGAAGCCAATTCTAGCTCCGCTCGAACTTGTATGTAGCCAATAGCGTAAGTAGCGTAACCTAAGAATAGAACGTGCAGCCATCATCGTAATCCGAAACATGTACAACAATAGAAACATCAGTCAGCAGCATAATCCACATCTCATACAACAATAGCAAAGCATCAGTCAGCTGAACACGAGGCAAACAGGATCCAAAGTCCATGACATATTACTGCTGACATACCGAGTCATCACGAATATGTCAGAGTCTGAAGCTGGGCCGAGGCAGTCCGAAACCAAAATGTAACAATAGGGAAGAGTGAACGCAGGGTTGTCGTAATTGGTTTCGACGAATAGTTCCCATTGAGTGAGGAACTGCTGGACCTTGGTACGATCCCCTGTAAACACAAGGGGTTCCTTGCCCATAAACTTCTCGGGTTTGGTTCTGCTTGAGACATTTGGTCCAGTGAAGAGGGGTCCTCTGGGATCCCCTCCTCCGTCATCTCCTCCTCCTCCATGCCCTCCTGGCGGTGGTCCTTCTCCACGACTGATGCGTGGGTTCCTGGAACGTGGTAGGTTGCTTGGTGATTGTGGTAGTCATATCTGTAGGGATAGACTCAGCTATTAACCCCAACTGGATTTCTTCTTCTTTGGCTTGGGCTTCGAGGATACGAATTTCCTCTGGGTTGCTGGCGAGTGATGGGGAAGGTGCGGGTGTCTTGGGTGTGGGTGATCGGACGGGTTCTTCTTCTTGTCCGTCAAGAGGGCCCCACTGATCTCTTGTAGTTACTTTGCTTTGTAGAATGTCAAGTTTGAGACTTGAACCAGTGGGTCTTATGACTTGTAGTTTGTAGTGAAGTGCGTCCCACTTGAGCTCAGTCCAGCAGGTGTGTTCGAAGTTGAACTCTACTGGGATAAGTCCTGTAGTACCGTCTTTATAGGTGTAAGAGACGACGTAGCCTGGGTCTCCTTGTTCGGTCTGCCAAAATGCTCCTTTAAGGTATTGCTTGGAGACGTTGCGTTCCCCCCTTCTGTCGATATGGTATGGTCAAAATGGGATCCAAAGATCTTGGGTTGTTACTGCTGTGGAAGCCACGTTGAAGGATCTTGGTCTTAATGTAACATCTACCACGGACGTTGGCCTGACTTAGGCGTCAGTGTAACGTGGGTTCCTTTCGGGGCGGAAGCGGTGGTTGTCTGGAGAGTCGGGAAAGACTGTGGGATGACGCTGATAAGCTCCAAGGGAATCCCAATAAGTATAAAGGGGAAGGTCGAGAGGGATGTCTGGGGGTGGACTGGAGACTTTATGTGTAACGTCTACCACGGACGTTGGCCTGACTTAGGTGTCTGTATAACGTGGGTTCCCTTCCGGTTGGAAACGGTGGTTGTCGGGAGAGTCTGGGAATATGGCGGGATGGCGTTGATACGCTCTGAGGTGATCGCGATAGGTGTAGAGAGGAAGGTCAAGGGGAACGTTCGGAGGTATTGCCGGGACTTTACGAATGTACCTCCAACTGGGGTGATCGACGATGTAGTAGCTCTTGTAGGGTCTTGCGGTTCGAGAGTTGAGGTACTCGAAGACTAGGTGACACGTGGTACCTTCTGGGTAGCTGACGGTCGGCGTATCCACCATTCACGAAGGAACTGGGGAGTAGAGGTCACGGGGATCCCTTCTTGGTCTAAGGGATATGCCGGAGCTAGTTCACTTAAGGACTTCGCGGTAGTCCTTAGCACAATAGATGAGTAGAGAAGGTGGTATTCGAAGAAGACCAAGATAGGGATCCTGGTCCGTAGTACTACGAGCTTAAATACACGTAAGGGAGCCAGTTCTAGCTCTGCTCGAACTTGTATGTAGCCAATAGCGTAAGTAGCGTAAATCCTAGGACAGGGATCCCAGGAATCAGTCATCCACAACGTAATACTAGTATCGTACAACAATAGAACTCGAAGATAGACGCGTCAGACACATCACGTACAACAATGAGAGACATCAGTCAGCCGGAACACGAGGCAACGAGATCTGAAGTCCATGACACATTACTACTGACATACCAAGTCATCACGAATACGTCAGAGTTCACAACCGGGTTGGGCAGTCTGAGAACCAAACGTAACATTACGAATATATCTCCAACTAGGGTGGTCGACGATGTAATAGCACTTGTAGGGTCTCGTGACACGGGAGTTGAGGTATTCAAAGATGAGATGACACGTGGTACCAGACAGGTAAGTGACGGTTGGCGTATCCACCATTCACAAGAGAACTGGGGACAGAGGTCACAGGGATCCCTTCTTGGTCTAAGGGATATGCCGGAGCTAGCTCACTTAGAAGTCGCTTAGACTCCTAGTACAAGAGATGAGTTAAGAGGTGGTATTTGAAGATGGGGATCCTGGTCCATGATACTACAAGCTTAAGTACATGTAAGGGAGCCAGTTCTAGCTCCGCTCGAACTTGTAGGTAACCAATAGTGTAAGTAGCGTAAATCCTAGGACAGGGATCCTAGGAATCAGTCACCCACAACATAATACTCGTATCATACAACAATGGGGTTCGGAACAAACGCGTAAGACACATCACATACAACAATGAGAATCATCAGTCAGCCGGAACACAAGGCGGATAAGATCTGAAGTCCATGACATATTACTACTGACATACCAAGTCATCACGAATACGTCAGAGTTCACAACTGGGCCGGGCAGTCCAAGAATGAAACGTAACAACCAGCGCCACCTCAACCTGCGCTTTGCCACAATCAAGAGGAGGAACATGTGTTGGAGGCTGAAGATCAGCCGGAGACTCCCCCACCCAGGGGATATCAGTTCAACCAGGGAGTACATTATATTCCATTCCAGATTCGAGACGCTCAAGAACACCTTTGGCCCGCCCAGTATACTCAGCTTATCCTCACCACCGACCCCTTCATCCCAGCATTCAGAAGTGGGAGCAACCTGCAGTACGGCAAACCAGTGCACGTCGCCCCATACTTCGACGGACAGTCCCCTATCCCCACTTACATCGACGATGACCTCACATTCCTGCTCTCCGACGCGGGATTAGTCGACTTGGTCGATCAAGCACTCCTTCACATGAAGGATCTCCCCCTCGTAGCTGAGGTGCATCAGTACCGGTGCATGACCCTCGGCTGGCGTGCTCAACAGCATTGGGTGGCGGCGGAGCAGATGAAGTTGGAGTGGATCGAAGTGGAGAGGAACAGGTGTGTGGCACGACTCCAACGCGCTCACGCAATCGACCGCATCGAGAACGAGTGGTCTTCACTCCATCACGGTCCAAGGGTGGAGGAAGACGCGAAGGAGATAGAGGTGATCCGCCACATGCGATCCCTCGGCACTAACCCCCTCGCGGTCATGCGCGGTCAAGCTGGGGCTTGATCCTGAAAAGGGGGTGATGTTACATTTTGGATTTCGGACTGCCTGGCCCGGTTTCAGACTCTGACATATCTGCGATGACTCAGTATGTCAGTAGTAATGTGTCATGAACTTCGGGTCTTATCCGCCTCGTGTTCCGGCTGACTGATGATCACTATTGTTGTATGTGATGTGTCTTATGCGTTTACTCCCGAGCTCTATTGTTGTATGATATTGACATTACGTTGTGGATGACTGATTCCTAGGATCCCCGTCCTAGGATTTACACTACTTACGCTATTGGCTACATACAAGTTCAAGTGGAGCTAGAACTGGCTCCCTTACATGTATTTAAGCTCGTAGTAGTACGGACCAGGATCCCCATCTTGGTCTTCTTTGAATACCACTTCCTTGACTCGTCTCTTGTACTAGGAGTTCACAAGACTTCTAAGTGAGCTAGCTCCGGCATATCCCTTCGAGACCAAGAGGGATCCCCATTACCTTTCCTCCCCAGTTCCTTCGTGAATGGTGGATACGCCGACCGTGACCTACCCCCCAGAAACCACATGTCATCTCATCTTCGAGTATCTCAACTCCCAAGTTGCCCATCTGTACAAGTGTTACTACATTGTCGACAACCCCCATTGGAGGTACATTCGTAAAGTCCCCGCACCTCCCCTGAACGTACCACTTGACCTCCCCCTTTATACTTACCGTGACCACCTCGGAGCCTATCAGCGGCATCCTGCAGTATTCCCTGACAGCCCAGACAATCACCGGTATCATCCAGAAGGGAACCCACATTATACCGACGCCTAAGTCAGGCTAACATCCGTGGTAGATGTTACAAAGAAGACGCGTACAGAGATTTTGATGGTCTTATAAATCCCTTTGCCAGTTGTTTGTCCAGGAATTCCTTAAGTGCCTTGTCTTCTGTGGGGCTCATGGGGTATACCTTGCAGTCTATCACATCAGGTGCATTGGGTTTGAATTCAATTGCATGATCTCATGGCTTGGCTAGTGGGAATTGTTGGAACTCTTCCTCATTGAAGATTTTGATGTGTTGCTGATATTCCTCTGGGATAGCCTTCTTTTCTGTGTATTGCTGAGCTTTGATGGCAAGTTCCATGGACGTGGTCACTCAGAGTCATACTGCTTTGGGGTCACATTCTTGCCTTAATTCTTCCTCTATGTGCAGTTTGTTGGGCATTCCAAGTAGTTTCTGAACTACCAGTCATGCAATGATGGGATCTATTCATGGCTTGGTGGGGTTGATGGTGCAGAGTATGACTGGATACTCAGCTTCATTTAGAGTGACAGACACCCATTGAATGTCTGGCTGGAATGTTGCCAGCCATGGGTATCCTAATATGAGATCTTCTCCTCCCATGTCAGTGACAAGGAATCTCATGTCCTTCTTGGTGCCTTTGGTTTCCACTTCTAGATCCACACAATGGGTTATCTTGCCCCCTTTGTTGTGCATGCTGTCAATATTCCAGATCTTTCAATGATGGTCTAACTCTCTGAGGCCTAGCCTCATTCTTCTTGTGAAGTACAGATGGATAAAGTTGTTGGTGGCTCTGGAATCCACCAATGCTCATTTGTTGGCCATGGCATAACTTGCATGCAGTGAAACCAGAACATGCATAGATTGATAGCATGTTATGAACACAGAGTTACACTTTAATGCCCTCACCCAGGCTGTCAGGTTCAGGCACTTTGAAAATCCTCTTGCCCCAACAAATCCCAGACCATTAAGTCCCTGGCTTCATCATCTAGGTTTTGGACTCCGTTTATCCAGCTGGTCACCCAATCTTGAGGCATATCAGTGGTGGTGTGGGTGCCATGGCTATTGCCATCGTCTTCTAAATCAATGAGCAGCCCTTCGGCAATGCTTTGGACCTCTTCAATGTAAGCTCCACATCCTTGGCATGGCTGCCAGTTTTAATTGTTACATGGGTGGCATGGCTGCAAGCAATTGCATGAGAAGTGACCCAGCTTATTGCAGTTATAGCAGATGACATCCTTAGTGTTTATGACTCCTCTGCCTTGAGGGCGTCCCCCTCCTTGGGGTGTATATGGCTGGCACATATAGTTGATTTCTTCTGATCCAGCCAATCTGGCCCAAACTCTTCCTAGGGTGGTGTCCATGGTGTCTGGGTGGTTGCAGAAGCATTGCCAGTTGTTTTGCTGCTGAGGTCTGTTCAGTGCATTGAACATGCAGAGGGAGGTATTTCCCTGTTTGGCTGGAGTGGGAGGGTTTTTTCTTCCTCCTAAGTGCATGTTGATGTGCATCCACTTGCGCTGCTGCTCAAGAACTGCTGCTTTCCATTGACTGTATGTGTTGGGACTGTGGAAGTTATAGGTGTTCTTGTAAAGTTCAACTGGTATGCCACTGGTGAATTTATCAAGTATCAGTGAATCATCAAATCAATACCCAGCTTCGCATACGGCCTTTTCAAACTTGGCCACATAGGTGTCTATGTCCTGCCCTTCCATCTTGAAGCCCCTCTGCAGCTCTTGTTAAGCATGCTCCTTTTTGAGGGTGTTGGTGAACATGTTGCAGAATCCGAGTTCCACAGCTTGCCACATCCAGTCGTTGTAGGGCCCATGTTTGGCTTTGTATCCCTTGAGCCATTTGGTGGTTGATAAGACCCACTCATTGACGTGTTCTCCTTGAATGTAGGTGAGGAAGATAAGAGCTTTGTGGTATGGGAGTTGAAAGGCTGTGTTGTCAAAGTTGGTTTCAACAAACAGTTCCCATTGAGTGAGGAACTGTTGGACTTTGGTTTGGTCACCTGTGAAGTGCCCATAAACTTCTTGGGCTTGGTTCTGACTGAGACATTGAATCCAGTGGTGGGGAATCCTCCTCCATTGCCTCCATCTCCATCGTCTCCTTCACCACCTCCTCCTGCAGGTGGGTTGTTGCCTGGGGGTTCTCCCCTGTGATTGATTTGTGTGGGTTCCTCAAATATCTTAGGTTGCTCAGTGGTGGTGGTGGTCATTTTAGTAGGGATAGACTCAGCTAAGAGTGTGAGCTGTAGCTCTTCTTCTTCTTCTGCTTGGGCTGAGAGGATGCAAATATCCTCGGGGTTGCTTGCTAGGGATGGGGATGTGGCTGGTGTTTTGGGTATTGGAGAATGGACTGGTTCTTCTTCTTGACCGTCAATGGGTCCCCACTGGTCTTGTGTGTTGCTGCTACTGTATGGAATGTTGAGATTGAGGCTAGCACTTGCTGGTTTGATGACTTGGCATTTGTAACGTTACCACAGGAATGTTATGTGCAATGTGCAAGTCACTAAGTCACTTAGGCTGAGGTAACAGGATAAGAAGTAGTCGGTCAAGACTAAGTTCAATGATGAACAAGCACCACACGGTCTCCTCAGACATGTAGGTGGTAGTCGGGTAGTTCAGGGGTTCAAGCGCAAAGGCGAACCAAAGTCGTGCTCAAGCAAAAAGGGTGAGCGTAAAGTCATTCGTGGATTGACAACAATGTGGTATTACACAAGAAGTCAAGTCTACCATACAGGCTAGGTAGTGTGCAACTTATATACTAGTACAGGATGTTTGTTCACAACAAACATATGGCGCAATATACAGGTTCTGAGTAAAAATGGAACAAGAGCATGGCTATAGTAAGAAACATGGTGATTGCGTGGGGTCATGCGCGGGTCAGCTGAGACCGAAGCACCGTGAAATTTGATATACAAGGAAGGGGGCATAAAGATGTATCGTGCAGCGAAGAGATCATCAGAAACGGTTGGGTGCATAAGGAGTTATGGGTGTATCAAGGTGGGGTATGGGAGTGAGAAGCAAAGAACAGGAGCATCCAAGGAAAAGAAGGAAGAATTGTAACATTACCCCTCTGTCAGACCTGAAGTCACCACGACTTCAGTCACTGCCAATGTAGTCGTATACGTCAGCACTGGGGTCATTAGTTTCATCGTCTCTGTCATCCACCGGGCATACGTGCCGCTGGAGGAACAAATACCTCCTGTGCTCCCTGCACCATCTACATGCCTTGTACTGTGGACACTCGATCTCATCATGTCGCGCATCGAACCTTAAGCACTTCCCGCACCAGCAAGGGCGCTCCAAGGGTTCTTTGAATGCCAGCATGATAGGTGCAAGTCAATGGATGAGGCAGTTTTCCGATGCATGGGCACAGCTAGCGCACCACATGCAGACTCCAGTTGGGGGCTTGTTAGGGCACTCACTCATTTTATGCCCCCGCTTCTTGCACAGATAGCACTTGTGCTGCTTCTGGGTTCAGCTAGGACCATCCACTAATCGCGGCATCTCAAGTGGTCCGCCGGCCTGTGGTACTAGAGGGAGCTCGGGGAAATAGTGATGGGGGCGCATGGGATGTGTCATGAGTTCGACAAACTTGTTGGTGATGAGGGGGATGGCGCCTGCATACTGCATGCGCTTTGTGATGCCCTGTAGCTTCGCATCTAGGTGAAACTGGTCCCAAGTAGCCTCCTGCTCCAGTCGGTGTAGGTCCGCCCTCTGCACATCCAAAGTGATCTTGTCCCCGAGGCATTGCTGCAACCTCGCAACCTCTGCTGACAGACGGGGTTTTTGAGTTTGCTCAGCACCTTGTTGATGGTGACAGCGTGGGGGTCCTGTGGGCTGAAGACAGCGAGTTGATGGGGAGATATGACTGGGTGCATGGCAGTGGGGCATGGTGTCAAGAGGTAAACTTCCTGGCAGTAGCAGGGCTTCCCCCTTCCCTGAGTTCCGACAACTTCATGATAGTCTCGGCGATAGTAAATGTACTTTGCCTGGACTTTTGTGACATCATCCTCCAGTGGGATCAACAGGGGGAAGAAGAACGGAGTATCGGAGGCATTTAGGAAAAACGGGAGCCCAGGGTTGTCCAACTCCTTGTCATCCCCCTCGTTGACTGGTTCTTCATCGTCGTCTAATGACACAAGCCGAGGATCCGGTTGTAGTCAATGAGGGGGTACTGAGGGCGTCAGTGAGTATGGATGGGGTAGTTCAGACGCAAGCTGCGACATTGGGACAACTGGTGTGAGACCTGGTGGGGCTTCCAGAAGGGGAGCTACTGCAGGCTCTAACAGTGGTGGGGAAGATGGTGGTGGTGTGGGACTGGTGGGGGAGATGTTGAGCGCTATGGCTAGAATGGGTGTAGGTGGTCGGGAGGGGATCACGGAGTATGGAGTGCGTGCTACAAATGGGGTGGGGATACCCTCTTTCTGTGAAGGGACGGTAAGGCGCTCGAGGATAATAGCAGACAGGGGGCAAGGTCTATTGCTGGCAGGAGCAGTGCAAGGGATGGTGGGAGTCGACATGTTGGCAGATGGAATTCTTGTTCCCTACCTATCCTCTTTATAACTTTCGTCCTGCTCTGTCAGCCATAGGGTTTCGGCGATAGAAGTTGGCGATTGCATCAGGTGTGTGCTTGACATGGTCAGCTGGTTCCCATGAACTGTTGCTCATGGGAAAACCTTTCCACTTAACTAGGAATTGGAGTTTGTGTCCTCATCCGTGGAGTCATGACCCTATGACCTGCTTCACTTCAAATTCTTCTTCTCCATCCACGAGTTCAGGGGGAGGGCATGGGAAGTTTTCCCCATGCAGTTCTGTCTCCTTGTATGGCATTAGAAGGTTTGCATGGAATACCGGGTGTATCTTCCATGTGGTTGGTAGCTCCAACTCGTACATCACTGCAGATAAGGCTTTCTTGATTCGGAAGGGGCCGTGATGCTTGGGGGCTAGTTTTGCAGTGGGGTAGAAGGTTCTCAAATTCGTCCCTTCTAGCCAGACCTGGGCCCCTTTGGCGTAAGGGATGAAACGACTTCTCCCCTTCTTGGCCATGAGGTTTTGCACATGTTTAATGCAGTCCTGCGCATGCTGTTGCCTTATGACCATTTCATCTAGGCATTGGTTGACTGACAGCACCAGTGTAGGTTTTGAGACCCATGTTGTTCATGGTTCCCATCCCATAATGAGCGAGAACGGGGAGTGTTTTGTGGTCACGTTTGGCCAGGAGTTGTGTGCAAACTGTGCCACTGGGAGCGCTTCCACCCAGTTGTCCTGCTGAACGTTGCTCCAATGGCATAAGTACTGTTCAAGCCACTGGTTGGTGCATTCCGATTGGCCATCCATTTGGGGGTGATATGCAGAAGAAATGTTCTGTTGTATCCCAAGCATGCTGCACAACCCTTTCATGAACACAGATGTGAATCGTGGGTCTCGGTCTGTGATAAGTTTGCGTGGTATTCCATAGTGCAGGTAGATGTGTTGGAGGTATAACCGTGCTACCCCTTTGGCCATAATGGTCTTGTGACAGGGTATGAAGATCGTGGCTTTCGAGCAATTGTGGTTGGTGATCGTGAGAATGGAGTCAAATCCCAGGGATGGGGGTAATTTGGTGATGAAGTCCATAGCGACAACTTCAAATGGCTCTGCTTCAGGGTTGGTAGATATAGGGAATAGGTGGGGTTTTTGTCAATGGGGGTTGATTTTGTTGGCCTGGCATATGGTGCATCCCCTGACATATTCTTCGACATCTTCTCACACAGTGGGCCACCAATAGTCGCGTCATACTAGTTCGCACATATTGGCAATTCTGGGGTGGCCCATGCTTGGAGAGTCATGAAAGAAGGCGATTACCCCCTGCTTAAGATCGTTGTCCCTGACAACAACTAATGCCTCATCTTTCCACCACGGCCTGTCATGTAGTTTGAGGTTGTGGTGTTTGGCCCATTGTGTGGCTTCTTCCCTGCCAGTGTTCTGCGCCACCCGGGACCAAATATCCATATCACATATTGACATTTGGGTGGCTCGGATAAACCATTTGGCTGGTAGGACGATAACATTGGTGTTATCCCCTTTGCCAGACTCATAGTCTGACCACCTGGACAGGGCATCTGCACACGCATTCTTTGTCCCTGCTACGTGCCTCAGAATGAAGTCGTATTCTGACAACTCTAGGAACTCTCACACGATTCTTCGGTTAATTTTCTGGGGTTCCTTCCAGTATTGGAGGTTGGCGTGGTCAGTGTGGATGATGATTTTATGGGGGGATCCTATGAGGTACGTCCTCCATGCTCTTAGTGCCTTAACCACTGCTAACAATTCCCGGTCGTAAATATCGTAGTTTTGCTCTGTTTTGGTAAATGATTCGGAGTGAAAGGCTACTGGGTGGAGCTTCTGGTCAGGGCCTAGTTGATTTAATACTGCCCCTATCACGATGTTTGATGTGTCAACCTCTAGTTCAAATGGCTTTGCGAGGTCTGGGAATAGTAGGACTGGTTCTTCGCATATGCACTTCTTAATGTCCTCAAAGGCGTTTTGCTGTGCGTCACCCCAGTGCCATTGGACGTCTTTCTTTGTGAGGTTGTGAAGGGGTCGAGTGAGTTGGGAGAACCCTTGTATGAACCTTTGGTAGAAGTTGCAGAATCCTAGATATGTGCAAACCTCCTTGAGACTCTTCGGAGGTTGCCATTCTCGGATCCCTTGGACTTTGACGGGGTCCATCTGCAGTCATCCGTGGCCAATGATGAGGCCAAGGTATTCGGTTTTGTAGACCTCAAATTCACACTTCTCCAGCTTTATGTAAAGGTCATGTTCCTCACAGAGCTGTAATACATCGTGAAGAGTTTCCCGATGATGGTTTTTGTCATTGGTAGTAGCGACGAGGATGTCATCCATGTAGACAACGACCTCATTTGTTAGGATGAGGTCACGGAATATGGTGTCCATCATCGTTTGGAAAGTGGAGGGGGAGTTTGTGAGGCCGAAGAACATAACGCGTGGTTCAAACAGCCCTTGATTGGTTTTGAACGCTGCTTTCCACTTGTCTCCCTCCTGAATACGAACATTGTTATACCCCCATTGAATGTCAAGTTTCGAGTAGAGACGTGCAGTTTGGATGTGATCAACAAGTTCAGGGATGAGGGGAAGGGGGTAGTGGTTTTTCATGGTAAGTTCGTTGAGGCGTCAATAATCCTGTACCGGACGCAACTTCCCATCCTTTTTCTTGATGAAGAAGAAGGGCGATGCGTAGGCAGACTTCGAAGGGTGGATATACCCTTTTTCAAGTTGCTCATTTAGGAAGGCCATGAGTGCTTCCCCTTCGTTCACAGTTAGGGGGTACACTTTACAGTTGAGGGTGGTGGGCGCGTCAGGGAGTAATTCAATAGCATGGTCCCAGGTGCAGGACAGGGGAAAGCGATGTGACACTTCTTCACTGAACACTTTGCGGTGTGACCAGTATTCTGAAGGAACCATTTCCTCAAATGTTCAGATCTGCCTTTTTGCTGCTTCCTGCTGTGCAAGTTCTGATGCAGTTGTTGTCTTTTGCAGGAAGGTGATACTTAGCTCCGGTTCTTCATTCACAACCTGTTCCCATGCTTCCTCATTGAGCCCATACACCTCCATAGCCCTGATAGCGGCTTCAATAGGCATGGCGCTGCTCTGGAGGTTCAAGCTAGAGATTACGACTGGTTTCATTCAGTGTGGCATTCCTCCAGTCTATCTCAGGCTCAAAGGCTGAGAACCAGGGGTAGCCCAGGATTGCTTTGTCATTTCCTAGGTTGGTGACTAGGAAATGATGCGTCTTCGTGCGCTCACCAGTCCGCACCGCCAAATTGGTGTACTGGGTTATTGCACCATCTCAGTTATAGGTTCCATCAACATTCCATATGGTGATGGGGACGGAGACGGGTCGAGTTCTGAGGTGCGTTCATTTGAGCAGTTCCGCACAGATAAAATTGTTGGTTGCTCCAGAGTCCAACAGGACCTGTCGTTCAGCCATCGCGTTTGCAGATTTGAAAAGAACTGGGATTTGCATGGATCAGTATCTGCTATAATATACATGTAGCGCCCTTGCCCAGGCCGATGGGTTCAGGCATTCAGAAAATCCTTTCCTCCAAAAAGCTTCTCCACCAAGAGGTCCTGCACCTCTTTTGGCTGAGCAGCCAGCGCCGCAATCTGAGTGTCAGCCGCTTCATCATTCAACAGTATGTGGTTTGCTGATATGGCGACTTGAGTAACAAGGGGGGGAGGTGATACTGTGGGGGTAGAGGGGATGGGAGGAGGCACTCCTCTGTTGCTTGTTGTCTGAGCAGCGCAAGTGCCTTTTTGTGGGCAATTATGCAACACATGACCTTTCTCTCTGCATTGGAAACATCTCCCCTCTGCGACCATCCTTTGCTTCTCAGCATCTGTGAGGGTTGTGCGGGCTCTAGTGTGGCTAATATCCATGGCATTTGGGTCACATGCCTTGTTAAGGGCTTGGACCCATTGGTCTTGGGTGTGACCTCCTCATTTTTTGTTTTGTCAGTTACGCGTGAGGCAGGGCTTCAGCATGAGATACTCGGCTTGCTGGAGCCATGCTGCCACCTTTCATTGGTCCCATGTAACCGGGTGTTAGAAATGTATCACGTTGATTATGAGGTTGTCAGGAAGTCCTGCCTGGAACTTCTCAATAATGTTGGCTTTGTCTGGATTATAGCCAGCTTTTGTTGCAAGGTTTTGGAACTTCACAATATACATGTTGATATCTTTGCCAATCATCTTCAATTTATCGATGTCTTGGCGCGCTCTGGTTCGTTCAGTGGTGTTGGTGTAGGCATTCGTGAACTGGTCAAGGACCGTGTTCCATAGGTTCTCTTTGTTATGCAGTACCCCTCCTGCTATCTGGGTGTCCAGCCATGCAGTCTGCTCATCTACCCAATCGTCCACCAGATGCCCCCTCATGTACGAGAGGAAGGTCATGGCTCACAAGTAGGGTACTCTAAGCTGATCAACGGTCAGGTTCATTCCTCAATAAATTTGAAAGGATTGAAGGAAGTTTCAACTCTCCTCTTGATTTCCATCGAAGATGGGTGGTGGGTTGCCCCCAAGTTTGCCCCCTCCCAGTGCTGGTATTGCCCCAGCTGGGCCCATGGGGAGTGCACCTCCTCCTGGGGTGCCGCCACCAGGGGCTCCACCTCCCGGACCACCTCTGCTGCCACCAGGGGCACCACCACCCGGTGGGCCTCCACTGCTACCATGTATGCCTCCACTAGGTCCAGTAGTTGGGCCACCACCCGACCCCATTGTCAGCTGGGCACTAGAGCTATGAGTCACTCCACTCATCTGAGCAGCCGATCGACCTCCTGTAGCATATGGGTCTCCACTGCCCAAGCTGGAGGCTCCTGTGGTAGTAAGGCTGGTGGCAACCTGAGTGTTGGTGGCCATCTCTGGCTGTATGGGTGTTATGCTACCACGGCGTTAGTCCGACTTGGACTTGACAAGGGACATTCACGACTTAGTGACTCTCGGAGTACAACCTGTAAGTCCTTAATATCCCCTGGAATACAACCAGGGCAATCCAAAGAGACTTGAGAACGAAGACCAAAGTAATGAAGACTTGGTGTTGGGAAATGATGACAGCCTTAGACTCGAAGGTCAAGGGAAACTAGGGAGTCGAAGCACGAAGGCTCGAGGTGACGAAAGTAGACAAGTGGTATTTCGAAGAAGACCAAGATGGAGCTTCTTGGTCTTCAAGGGCCACTATTTATACATGTAAGAGGTAGCTTTAAAGCCCCTCTGTGAAGTCTGATGTCCAGTAGTGTATGTAGCTCAAACCCTACTATGACTGTACTAGTAATGAGTCACGATAACAATCATGTGCTACCGCGATGCTGACTGATCCCAAGTCCATGACTAATTTCTACTTACTACCGTAGTCATAACCATGTAGTAAGCATCCTAATCGTCGTTCCATAACATTACCCCCTTTTCAGCTGCGTTGCCCATGACGCCTGCGATCCCCGGCACCTCCCATCCAACCCGACTGGACCTCCTCTATTTGATCTAGCATGTTCACCATTTCGAGACGGAACTTGCTACACACAAGCTCCCCCTTGACACCTCCCAATGTGGTGGCAAGTTGATGGAGCCGCTGCTCCATCTGCTCTGCCTCGTACACGTATAAGCAGTAGTGGTGAACCTCGGCCTTGAGGTGTTGATAAGTGACCTGTGCGCACTTAGCGGCTCTATGGACATATCAGATATGGACTGCTGTAGATTAGATATACAGGACTCATGTAGATTAGATGTATGATCATCACAATCTCAGACCTTACCATTATCTATGACATCACTGTACAATGACATCACATGGACTACTCTGGACTTGTTATTGTACTACGCTTTTGGACTATCCTTTTGTTATATCTTTATTGTGATGTCACTATGATATCATCTTTGTTCTGGATTCTCTATTGTACTTATTGTCTAAGTACTTCCCTTTGTTCTGACCCACTCATTATTCCGGGTCTTATTGTATTCTGTCTATTGTATAACGCCCTTATTGTACAAGTGCATCATTGTCTCTAGACTGTATAAGTAGTGTACCATGTACACCCTGATAGCCCCAGTTCTCACTCTGTGCTATCAGGTATGTTTCCTACTCTTGTAATACCACCCAGTTCTCACTCTGTGCTATCAGACATCTCTAAGCTTACCTTGCAAGATCTCTGCTTCCCTGTGCCTCACATATCTCACCACAGTACCTCTTGATTCACTGTGAGTATGCGTCTCCACCTATGCTGTTCATCAGGTTATGGGCCCTGCGCCCACCACTCCACTTGACTGGCCTCTGTGTCGTTGCGGGCACAAGCTGAGTTAAGGTCTGTCTGGGGACTCACCCTCCTTGCCCAAGCCACAGTGCCCTGAGGCGTCAGGTGCCTGTTGGTGAGGCCCCTCCACTACTATACATTGCCCAGTAGTCCTACTTTTATCCCTACTGTATTCCTAGCCCCTGCGCTATGCGCAAGGAGATTGGATCTGGTAGCCCCTTAATCCATATCCAGGTGTGCATGGCCCACTGGGCTGTGTATTGTGGAGCTTAGCGCCAGCTGTCTCTGGTGCTCCACACTGGGCACAGGATCTCCTCACCATGGGAGTGTAAAACCTGGTTCAGACTCTGGGGGGTGTTCACCTTATGGTGTTCTGCAACCAGACTCCTGCCTTGTAGCGGCAATGGGAAAGGATGCAGTAAAGCCACTTGTGGCGATGAGGCAACCAATAGGCCAAGAAGGCTGAGGTAGACAGCCTTGGGCTCTGAAAGATACCATTCCACTATCCCCTCTGGTGCACTCTAGTGAGCCGTGTCTTAGACACATCCTGGCTGGCAGCCAGCTCCTAGCATGGCGAAGAGGCTCTCCATCCTGGGCCTAGCCCTTGTAACACTGGCATGTAATGTGGAGGCAGGATGCGCTAGCGTTCTGGCCTTACAGAATCACAGACTGGAGTAGTTCCCCTACCACATCTTGCACTGTTAAAAGCACTATCGCTGACTGCTCCTCGGCGATAGATAAATCATCCCAATGTCTTCTACACATTCAAACTTGCCCACCCATGGCACTGGCACTGGCACTGGCACTGGCACTGGGGCTACAGTAGCGGCGGCAGCCCTGCCCCCTACTTCTGGATCCACAACTTCTGCGCACATCTCCAATGCGTACAATACCACCTTCGGCATGCCCTCTGGCATCCACCTCTCCCAGTTTGATGGCTCTAACTGGAATGAGTGGTCCGGCACCTTGGAGGCCATCCTCACTCTGCATGAGGCAGAGGATGTGTTTCTCCTCAACTCCTCCCCTGTAGGAGTTACAACTTCAGAATGGGACTCTGTCCAACGTTGGGCAAAGGTGTACCTCCGCCTATATCTCAAGCCTGATGTCTATTCTCTAGTTGCCGACGAAACCTCTCACCCCACCTTCAAATTGAAGTGGATCAAGCTGAAGGAAGTATATGGCGGTGCTTCGGGCAGCACCACCATCTTCAACTTATGGATTCAGTTAACACAAGCCCGGCTAGACGACTCCTCCCCCATGACCTCTCAACTAGCCAAGCTCAATGAGCTGAGGGTCGCCCTCTCCAACGCGCAGATGGGTGTCACTGACACTCAATTCTGTCTCATTCTCCTCCACGCCCTGCCACCCTCCTATGAGGTGTTGGCTTCTACCATCCTTGCCACTGGCACTCCCTCCAAACTGAAGCACGCTGAAATAATTGCGCACATAGTATCAGAGGAAGCGCACCGGTCTGGCCCTTCAGGCTCCTCCCTAAACAAGGCGGCCCCCATTAAACCTTCGGGTGGCAATCGTAAGAAGAAGGATCACTCTCAACTTACATGCCACTACTGTCAGAAGAAGGGGCACATCAAGCCTGACTGCAGGCAGAGGAAGAAGGATGAAGCTGCAGGGAAATTAAAAGACACAGGCAATAAGGCTGCCAACTCTCATGTACTAGTACCTACTACTGCCTCCATTAAGGAGATTACTGGCCCCACCATAGACTGGGCTGTGGAATCAATTGGTGTTGCCTTGTATGCTGCCTTGTGTGTGCGTTGTGTCATGGTTGGACCTTTATGGACTTTACGGTACGCATGGAGAGGAGATTCGGACTCTTACTATATGGTTATGACTACGATAGTAAGAGAGCATTAGTCATGGACTTCGACCATCAGTCAGCACGAGTCGTACTAGCATGTGATAGTTAGTATGACTCATTACTAGGATAGCGGTAGTAGGGTTCAAGCTACTTACGCTACTGGACACGACTCGAAGAGGAGCTTTAAAGCTGCCTCTGGAATATGTATAAATAGTGGTTCGTGAAGACCAAGAAGAGCATCTTGGTCTTCTTCTCAAATACCACTCTTCTCACTCGTCTATAAGAAGGCTCTGAAGCCTTTTCATCTTTAGGAGGAAACGATCCCTCCTGCGTCCTGATCTACGAGTCTAGGACCCTGGCCCTTTCGACACGACAAGTCGGAGTTGCCCTAATACTCTTAGGACGAACACTGTGGATCGCCTTAGTGGTCTTTTACGGACTTATCGAAACACTGCGAGTAGGACTCCAATCAGCTAAGTCGTGAACACCGTCGTACGAGTTCAAGTCGAACTAAAGCGCTGTGGTAGCGTTACATTAAGACCAAGATAGCCAACCGTGGCGTTCACAACAAGAGACCAGTGGAGAAACTTCCGAACCTACACCCTCGAAACAAGAGGAGAACGATCAGTACCACGACGATTCCTAGGAGCAGCTAGGTGGAGAGAATATAGAGGAGACACTGGGTACTTTGTCGATTTCCCAGGAGAAACTATCAGATACCGACCAGTTGAGTTTAACTACTCAAACTTCTGCTGGACAGAGATTACGTGGAACCCGATAGATAATCGGTGGGACGTTGTCAGACCAGCAGGAAGGCACTACCGTTGTGATATCGACTCAAGAGAACTCCAAGGAGACGATTGGGGGTCACTCGACGGAGACAGCAGCAGCGAAAGCAAAGAGGAACAACACAGAGAACAAGCCTCATCAGAATCGAGTCACGAAGAACACGCGGAAGAACACACCGCTACCGAAAGCGAAGCACGACCTGGAACAGGAGACGACTCAAGTTTACTAGCCCACATAGCTGAGTCGCTACACATCACAGTCCCTGAAGAGATTCACATCCGAAGCCCCATGGCCACAGTAACCGAATCACGAGCAATGGAAGAAGTACACCGCATAAGAGAAGAAGCGGAAGCCATCCTCAACCCCATCAACCCCAGCACCGGACACCGATTGACAGCAGATGACGCAGCTCTATTTCGAGCAATAGGACCAGACCACCCAGACCCACCAGAAGGACCTCCGCCACCACCAGGAGGACTTCCCGGAGGATTCCCAGGACAGGGACCAACGGGAGGAGGATTCCCAGGCGGAGGAAGACCACCAGCCAGAGGAGGACCGCCAGGAGGAGGACCGCCAGAAGGAGGACCGCCAGGAGGAGGACCACCGGGCGAAGGACCACCGAGAGGAGGACATGGATCGGATAGACTATCAGGTGAACCTCCGACCGTTTTTGACGGAGATCGCACTAAATACGAGGCCTTTCTCACGCAATGGCACATATACTGGGGGATGAACTTGGACGCCCCAATCATGCAAAACGAGTATCGACGATCTCTTCTTTTCCTGGGATACGTAAAAGGAATCAATGTCAGCGAATGGACGCTGAGTATATTGGAATGGCTCAACAGAGAAGTACAACGAGGAGTTAGCCAATACTCTCAAACCCTATGGAACCACGTAGCGGCCGAATTCGCCAAAAGGTTCTCAAACATCCTCGAAGAAGAACAAGCACAGGCTGAACTACAGAAAGGGATAAAGATGACGGGAGAGGATATTGACGCGTACGTGGTCAAATTCGAGCAACTAGCAAGAAAAGCTCACTACAATCTAAACGACCGACAAACCATTGATCGATTCACCGCGGGACTGCCACGAGCCCTATTTATGAAAGTCTACGAGCTGGACGAACCACACACATTCGAAGACTGGAAACGGTGTGCCCTAAGAAGGCAAAAACAATATATACATATGAAAGCGCGCCTCGACAACTTCAAAACTAAGACGCCACCATCATCTGCCCAACCCCGTTGGAGACCGCAAGCCCCCAATTGGGGCCCACCAAGAGGACCACCTCCGCCCCGATATGATCCCAACGCCATGGATACGTCAGCAGACAGAACCAGAGCACGGGTAGCAGAAGTCGGAGACCCAAACCGTCCTTTCATCCCTAGGCCACAACGGGGAGGATTCGGACGAGGTGGAGGACCACCGCCCCGAGACATGAGGACAGTTATCTGCTATAACTGCAACCAACCGGGACATCTCTCACGCAATTGTCCACAGCCCCGTCGAAGAGCAACCACAAGTCGAATGACGGAAACGGACTACTACACGCAAGAAGAATTGCCCGCGCAAGCTAGGGGGGCGAATACAGCACCCCCACAGCAGCGAGCAAAGGACTGGCTAGCAGGAGTAGCAAGGGAAACGGACGACGTAAAAGACCTGATCCTTCAAGAAATGTGGGGGAAAGAGGGTTTTCAGAACGCCTGAACCCATCGGCCTGGGTGAGGGCAGTCAATTGTAATTCTGTAATCATGACTCGCTATCAGTCTCTTAGAATTCCAGTCTCGATTCGCACGAATTACGCAATGGCCGACATCAGAACGTTAGTAGACTCCGGGGCAACGGACAATTTCATACGCCCCTCGTTCGCAAAAAGAATGGGTCTTGGACTCCAAATACTGGATCACCCCAGAAAGATATGGAACATCGATAATACGGAAAATAAAGCGGGCAGTATCACCCACTTTATCGACTTGGACGTCCAGACTAACCAACAACGACAAAAGATGCGCTTCCTAGTTACAGACCTCGGAAACGAAGATCTAGTACTCGGATATCCCTGGCTGGCAACATACGAACCAACGATAAACTGGAGATACGCCACCATACACGAGAAAATGCTCCCAGTCGTCATTCGATCAATCAACCCCAGCAGGGAAGACTATATCATAGGAAGCATCACCACAGAAGAAAAGGAAAATATAATAGCGGAACTAGAGGAAGAAACCCACCTACGTACTACAGCCACCGAACTAGCCATCGAGGCTAAACAATTCCACGATAAAGTGGAACTCCCCCCCGCCTACCGACAGTTCACAAAGATCTTCAGTGAGGAAGCGTCTAATCGATTTCCCCCTTCCAGGCCATGGGACCACGCCATCGAGTTCAAAGAAGGTACCCCACTGGCGATCGACTGCAAGGTCTACCCCATGACACAGGAAGAAGACAGTAAACTCAAGGAATTCCTGGATGAACAGCTAAAGAAGGGGTATATTCGCCCATCTAAATCCCCTTACGCCTCATCCTTCTTCTTTATCAAAAAAAAGGATGGAAAACTGCGGCCAGTGCAGGACTATAGGAAGATCAACGCCGTCACTATCTGCAATCAGTATCCACTACCCCTCATATCGGACCTCATCACGGATCTTAGCCAAGCACACACCTACACGAAACTCGACGTTCGCTGGGGGTACAACAACGTCCGCATCAAAGAAGGTGACGAACACAAAGCTGCTTTTAAGACATGGTACGGTCTCTTTGAACCCACGGTCATGTATTTCGGACTCACCAACTCCCCGGCAACCTTCCAAACGATGATGAATACAATCTACCGAGACACCATCGCAAAACACGAGGCCAAAGGAACAATTATACGCGTTTACATGGACGACATCGGCATCGCAACTAGGGACCCTGCGGGACGAAAAGAACACGAAGAAGCAGTCTGCGACGTACTACAGGTAGCCCTGGAACACGACCTCTATTTCAAACTCGAGAAATGCCTCTTCAACAAGCCGCGAATGGATTACCTGGGGGTAATCCTTGAAAAGGGGGTAACATGCATGGACCCGGTAAAAATCTCTGGTATCAAAAGCTGGCCGACACCCACGAAGGTCCGTGACGTTCACTCATTCCTAGGCTTCTGCAATTTTTACCGACTCTTCATTCGTGGCTTCACAACACATGCCAAACCGCTCAACAAGCTCACGCGGAAGGATACGGAATGGAGATGGACTGAGGAAGAAGACAAAGCATTCCAGAAGCTCAAAACATTGGTCACAGAAGAACCGGTACTCGCACACCCGAAACTCGAAGACCCGTTCGAACTTGAAGTGGACGCCTCAGGATTTGCAACGGGAGCAGTACTACTCCAAAAGAAAGAAGACGGCAAAAAGCACCCACTAGGATACTATTCAGCAACACTCAGCGAAGCAGAAAGGAACTACGACATATACGACCTGGAACTCCTCGCAATCGTCAAAGCCCTTCGACATTGGAGACCGCTACTGGCTGGATCACCGCACAAGATCAAAATTTACTCGGACCACATGAACCTCCAATACTGGAAACTGCCACAAAAGATAAGTCAAAGAGTCGCCAGGGAAGTACTGGAACTCATGGAGTATAACTTCGAGATTCACCACATCCCAGGAACGAAGAATGGTCGCACCGATGCACTTTCCCGACAACCGGACTACGACCAAGGCGAACGAGACAACGAGAACGTAGTGGTACTACCTGAGGACGTCTTCGCACAAACGACCACCATACAAGCAGCACAGGAACCCCCACAAAAAGAAATAATCCTGCGCTACTGGGTAGACCCCCAACAACTGAAATATGTCGATGGGGCATGGTATCGACAAGGAAAGTACGTAATCACTGGGTCGCTGGACGAAAAACGAGAGCTCATCGCGACACACCACGACCTGCCGGTACACGGACACCCCGGAATCGCATGAACTACGAGGCTGGTAGAAAGAAGATACTGGTGGCCAGAACTGAAGATGGACGTCCGAAACTATGTACAGGGATGCGCAGAATGTCAACGACACAAAGTCAACACACGCCCTACCAAAGCCCCCCTAATGCCCATCACTCCAAAGGAAGACGCACTCCCATTTGAGACCATCGCGCTGGACTTCATCACTAAACTTCCGGATTCACAAGGCTACGATACCATCCTAACGGTAACTGACCATGACTGCAGCAAAGCCTCGGTCTTCATCCCCTGTAACGAAGAAATCACAGCGGAAGAAACCACGGGACTATATGCAACTCACGTCTTCAAGCGATTCGGACTACCGTCTAAGATCATCAGCGACCGAGACCCTCGTTTCGCTTCCAGGTTCACACGAGAATTATGCCGAATCTTGGGAATCCAACAAAATATATCCACGGCGTATCATCCCAGAACAGACGGACAATCCGAACGAACCAATCAATGGCTAGAACAGTATCTCCGATTCTGGACCAATGAGCGTCAAGACAACTGGGCGGATTTCCTGCCAATAGCAGAGTTCGCGCACAACAACTGGCCCCACGAGGCAACAAGGAAGTCTCCGTTTTCACTTCTCATGGGATACGACCCCCGTGCTGATTGGATCGATAAGCCGTCCCCTATCCCACAGATCACCACGAGACTGGAACAATTCCGAGAAGCACGGAAAGAAGCCCAGGAACTTATCAAAAAGGCGCAACTCATGTGGGTCAACCATAAAGATACCCCAAAGCTCCAGACAGGGGATTACGTGTGGCTGGAGGGGCGTCACTTAAGAACCAATCAACCGACGCCAAAACTAGCGGCAAGACGGCATGGACCTTTCAAAATCACACGGGTCCTATCGTCGGTAAATTATCAACTGGAACTTCCCACGCAGTGGAGCATCCACCCGGCGTTCCACATCGATCTTCTCACACCTTATCGTGAAACACTCATGCACGGAGAAAACTTCCAGCGCCCACCACCAGATTTGGTAGAAGGAGAAGAAGAATATGAGGTCGAAAAGATTCTAGATCACCGGCACTTTGGCAGAAAAAGACGCCTACAGTACCTGATCAAGTGGAAGGGATACTCCGACTCGGAGAACCAGTGGATCGATAAGGATGATATATTTGCCGATGACGCCATAGCTGAGTACAAATTGTTGAACCCACGATCCACCCATGACTTAAAAGTTCGAGGAATATCGTCGGAAGAATCATCCCCCTCTTCCAACAATCATTCTGGATTCCTCTCATCCCTCCTCTTTACAATGTCCATTCCCTCTGCCGCTGACGCCATTGCACGTGTTGCCTCAAACACGGGCCCCGTCACCAGTCAAGAGCTCATCACAGCCTTACAGAGCCTTATCCCCGCGGAGCACACCACCGACACCAGCAACGTCGCCAGCTGGTGGCTCGTCACCAAGGATGGACAACGCCTCAACCGCACCCCTCTTACGACGCCCGAAGTTGATTGGCTTCGCGCAGCTCTCTGCGACGACGAAGAGTCCGGTCCTCGACCTCTCCCAGTACGAGTGGAGCAGTGGGTCGAGGAACCCGTCGTTGGCAACATGACGATGGCAAGACTGGAAGCGGGAGGAGAAGTGGAGGCAAGTAGCGGAGAGCTGGCAGAGAGAGCAGCTTCGGAGGGCGACCGAACGGTGGTCGGAGATGATGGAGCGGCGGAAGCGAGGGGCACAAGAGCGGATGAAACGATACTGGAGCAAGCGCGAGGAAGCCTCCAGGACTTCTACCCAGATGAGCACCCGCTCATCATCACCGCCACTGATACTGACGACCCCCGCGAGACCCCCTACGCCTGCGACACCACCGGGCGTCCCCTGTACCGAGGAGGAGTACGGGCAGACGCGCCCCCTCTCTTCCCCCTCCTTCAACTCCGCCAACGAACCCTAGGACCGCCTCCGCACGGGTATAAGTACAACCGGGGAGAAGATTTCATTCACTACCCCATCACTGACGGACAAGGACGCACTCGTCAAGCGGCCTACGTCCAGACCATCATGAACGCCGATCCGATAGTGTTGGGGTTAGTAGAGGACGGGGAAAAGGTGTATTCCAAGCCCTTGTATGCCGAGCCGCAGGTGCGGGCTGCAGGTAAGCCCCACTACCCTCAAGAGGACCTCATGGTCTTCGCCGGAGGCTACCACGACCGCCCCCGCTTCGATCGCGCTCTTGGAGAGCTGCACGACGTAAGCCTCAGAGCGGAGGTCCACCGCTACCGCTCATACGCGTATGAGGCCGAGCGAATGGAGCAGCGCCTCCATCAGCTAGCCGCCGTGTTAGGAGGCATCAAGGGGGAGTTGGCGCGGAGTAAGTTCCGCCTCGAAATGGCTAATGCCCTTGATTGGATCGAGGAGGTGCAGGCTGGATGGATGGGTGGAGTAGGAAACCAAGGACGACGTGGGCGTCGCGCCTGAAAAGGGGGTGATGTCACGGTCGGACCTTTACGGACTTTACGGTATGCATGGAGAGGAGATTCGGACTCTTACTATACGGTTATGACTACGATAGTAAGAGAGCATTAGTCATGGACTTCGACCATCAGTCAGCACGAGTCGTACTAGCATGTGATAGTTAGTATGACTCATTACTAGGATAGCGGTAGTAGGGTTCAAGCTACTTATGCTACTGGACACGACTCGAAGAGGAGCTTTAAAGCTGCCTCTGGAATATGTATAAATAGTGGTTCGCGAAGACCAAGAAGAGCATCTTGGTCTTCTTCTCAAATACCACTCTTCTCACTCGTCTATAAGAAGGCTCTGAAGCCTTTTCATCTTTAGGAGGAAACGATCCCTCCTGCGTCCTGATCTACGAGTCTAGGACCCTGGCCCTTTCGACATGACAAGTCGGAGTTGCCCTAATACTCTTAGGACGAACACTGTGGATCGCCTTAGTGGTCTTTTACGGACTTATCGAAACACTGCGAGTAGGACTCCAATCAGCTAAGTCGTGAACGCCGTCGTACAAGTTCAAGTCGAACTAAAGCGCTGTGGTAGCGTTACACATTGGATGATGGACAGTGGTGCAACACACCACATCACACCACATCGGTCCAACTTCAAGGACTACTCCCCATGTAAAGGTGCTGTGCACCTGGGAGATAAGTCCACAATCGACCAAGTTGGTGTAGGATCCGTCGTCTTCACTACGAGCCAAGGCATTCCCATCACCCTCTCCAATGTGCTACACCTACCACAGGTGAAGACATGCTTCTTGTCAACGTGTGCTCTAGCACAAAAGGGTGCGGAAGTGGCCTTTGACAGTGGCTCATTTAAAATTTCTGTCAATAAAAAGTGTGTAGCTCTAGGCTACTTGGAGGACAACCTATACTGGTTGGACGCCTCAAGTATTGGCCTCAATGCACACTCCAAAAGTGCAGCCACCACTCTTGATATCTGGCACCAGCGCATGGGACACCTCTCCCCCGCTGCACTTAAGGCATATGGTCCCTCTGCCACTACTGGCATGGACATTGATGGCTCTACCACGCACTCTACTGTGTGTCATGGGTGCGAGTTGGGTAAATCCACTCGCCAGCCCTTCTCTGCGTCCTCCACCAAAAGGACAACACGTATATTTGAGGTTGTACACAGTGACCTAGCTGGTCCAATGCAAACTCAGTCCCTACAAGGCTCCTTGTACACCGCCACCTTCATAGACGACCACTCCAAGCATGCAGTGGTGTACTTCATTAAGTCAAAGGATCAGTTTGTGAAAGCATTGCAAATGTACTTGTCTTGGGGTGAAACCCAGACGTCACACAAACTGCGCGCACTCCACTCTGACCGCAGAGGCGAGTACATGGCGAGCCAAGTACAGGACATTCTCAAGCAGAGAGGGATAGAGCATCACCTTACGATGCCAGGTTCACCACAGTCAAACGGGAAAGCCGAGCAGTTTAACCGCACCATTACAGATAAGGCAGCAGCTATGATGCACACTGCTGGTCTATCTAAAGGCTTCTGGGAGCATGCTTTCAACACTGCGGTACACATCTACAACCGCTCTCCCACCCGTACACTCAAGTGGCGCACACCATATGAGCTCTGGCACTCTGGCAAAGTGCCTGATGTCTCACATCTTCGCATCTTTGGATGCAAGGGGTACATGCATGTACCTGCTGATAAGCGACGCAAACTAGATGCGAAGGCCGTTGAGGTCACGCTTATTGGGTTTGAGCCTGAATCAAAGGGCTATCGGCTTTGGGACCGACAAACCTGCTCCGTTTGTCTGTCCAGGGATGTGACATTCGATGAGAATAGTTTTCCTTCCCTGCAGGGTACTGAGACACACCCTGTACAAACACCTTCTGCGCCTAACAGCGTAGCCCCACACGTCTACACACCAGTGAACGCTGTGCCTAACCCGCTGGCACCACCACCACAGCGAGCACCCTCCCCTGCACACTCTAACAGTAGTGAGGAGGAGGATGTTGAAGATATTCTAGACCCCAAACCAGAGCGTCCCCACACGCCACCACCACCTGCACCACCCACTCTGCCCACCACTCCTAAGCAGGAGCACACCACTCCCACTTCTCCACCCCCGCGCCAAAGTGCAACGCGCATTATGCGCCATGTCCCTCCTCCACCTTCACCAGATATGCCTGGAGGTTTTGAGGACCGTGCACAGCAAAGTCAGCTGTTGCGCGAAATGGACAATGCACCACGACGCTCTGCTCGTGTTCCTGTACCCAATCCCCGCTACTTCATGGCGGATAATGTGGCACAGCACGGCAGAAGGCTGGGATATGCGGAGCTGTTAGCTGCAGCTTACGTTGGCAGAGACCCTGCAACCTATGCAGAGGCCATGCAGTCTGTGGATGCAGACAGGTGGACTGAGGCATGTCAGTATGAAATGGACGCACTCGCCAAGAATAGCACATGGGAGTTAATGGATCTCCCGCCTAATCACAAGGCAGTAAAATCCAAATGGGTCTTCAAGCTCAAAGCAGATGGCCACTACAGAGCTCACTTGGTGGCTAAGGGATTTACGCAGATCCCTGGCATAGACTTTGATGAAACCTTCTCCCCTGTCGCACGATTTGAGTCGCTACAATTACTTCTGGTGTTGGCCGCGCTGGAGGACTGGCACATCCATCAGATGGATGTCAAGTCTGCTTTTCTCAATGGCGTGCTTGATGAGGAGATTTACATGGAGCAACCACAAGGTTTCACTGTCACTGGCTCCAAGACGAAGGTGTGCCGCCTAGTTAAGGCGATATATGGTCTCAAACAAGCCTCCCACGCATGGAACTTGCAATTCCATGGAGTGCTCATTGCACTAGGCTTTAAGCGGACGTTTGCCGATGCAGGCATATACATGATGCCTCAACGAGAGGGGGATGGTCCACTCTTCATTATCGTTTACGTTGACGACATCACTATTTTGGGTGCTTCACTGGAGAACATCAAGCGTCTGAAGTCAGACCTCTCTAAACGCTATGAAATGACAGATCTCGGGGAGATAGAATCATATCTTGGTATGCGTATTGTGCACGACCGCTCCCTCAGACACATTGAAATAGACCAGTCTGGCTATATCAAGGATATCCTTGAACGCTTTGGCATGACTGATGCCACTCCACACAACACACCCTTACCCGCTGGTGCTGAAGAGCACCTTATTAAATATACTGGCCAGGCCACTGCTTCTGACATTACGCACTACCAGTCACTAATTGGTAGTCTGCTGTACGTTCAGATTGGCACTAGACCTGACATTGCCTTTGCTGTATCATGTTTGGCGCAGTATGCAGCAAATCCTTCCCCCCAACATCTATGACTAGCGCAGTATGTCCTGTCCTACCTAGCAGGAACTGTGGACATGCACATTGTCTATGATGGCACCAGTGGAGATGGCCTTCATGGCTATAGTGACTCTTCCCTGGGTGACCAGGTTGACGACAGACACTCCACTTCGGGTTATGTGTTCCTTTTAGCCAATGGTGCAATAAGCTGGTCTTCGTGCAAGCAAAAGACAGTAGCTCAAAACACTACAGAGGTGGAATACATGGCCATGACCAACACGGCCAATCAAGCCGCTTGGTATCGGAGTTTCCTTAAGGAACTCGGGTACAAGGTCGACGACCCCATCCCATTACATGGTGACAACAAGGGTGCCATTGATTTGGCCTTGAACCCTGTCACTGGGAGGCAATCCAAGCACATTGCGATACGGCACCATGTCATTAGGGAGTACATTGAAAAGGGCACCATAGCTCTAATCAGAACCCCTACACTGGAAATGGTTGCAGATGGCTTCACCAAGTCACTTGCTTGCACCCTGCTTGTTACGCTCCAGCAGGCGTACCTTCTGGAGTTCGGCACTCGACGGGAAACTTGGGGGTTCTTGCGGTATCACGGTGGCGACCAAGACTTCAACTGGTCTATCTTCCGGTCGGATTCTCGAGATTTTGGGTTTTACTGAGTTCTTCTAAAGTTTGGACAATACCATAGGCGATAACGGCAAGGAGATGCGTAATGCGGGTGGCAAAGAAGAAGAGGAGGACGTGCTCAAGTAAAGGAGACAGAATCGGAGAGGGGACAACTATACAGGGACTGCCTGTATCTGCTTCGGTCTACTTGTAGGCTGGTAGAATACAAGAAGTCAAGCTGAGGGATATCAGCGAGACTGGGGTACTACTTATACACATCCAAGGAGCTTTCAAGCTCAGCTTGGGGTCCGAAACTTAGTACGTATCGTCCAATCATAAGTGAAACACCATGAGTCAGGGGCATACAGTCACAGGGTCAACAATGAGGCAAAGGTGAAATGGGGTCAGAAGTCCATCAATCAGTGGCTGAAACATACAACTCCTGGGCGTATCAAGCCACAGGCACAATCAGACAATCCATCAGAAACTAGGAACCATACGGTCCATGAGGCAGATCCAATCACGATCCAGGCACAAGCTCATCTGGATCCTTCTGGTGCGAGTCTAGACCAGGTCACGTGCCAGGGTCACGTGACGGGCGCTTGACGTCTTCTTCGGCTATTCCCAAGGCGCTTGCCAGCCTGGGTCACGTTCGTAATGTAGGATGTTTCCGGGGTCGATACCTTCACTTCTGGCGGCTGCAACCCATTCGGCGCGGTACTGCTCGGTGGTGCTGCACGAGTCTGTACTGGTCGCGCGGGGTTCGGGGCGGAACGTAACACTGCTCCACCAACACAATGTCGACATGGGCTTGTGCTAGTCCCAGATTGCTGATCACGGGGAGATGTTGATAAGTGACCTGTGCGCACTTAGCGGCTCTATGGACATATCAGATATGGACTGCTGTAGATTAGATATACAGGGCTCATGTAGATTAGATGTATGATCATCACAATCTCGGACCTTACCATTATCTATGACATCACTGTACAATGACATCACATGGACTACTCTGGACTTGTTATTGTACTATGCTTTTGGACTATCCTTTTGTTATATCTTTATTGTGATGTCACTATGATATCATCTTTGTTCTGGATTCTCTATTGTACTTATTGTCTAAGTACGTCCCTTTGTTCTGACCCACTCATTGTTCCGGGTCTTATTGTATTCTGTCTATTGTATAACGCCCTTATTGTACAAGTGCATCATTGTCTCTAGACTGTATAAGTAGTGTACCATGTACACCCTGATAGCCCCAGTTCTCACTCTGTGCTATCAGGTATGTTTCCTACTCTTGTAATACCACCCAGTTCTCACTCTGTGCTATCAGACATCTCTAAGCTTACCTTGCAAGATCTCTGCTTCCCTGTGCCTCACATATCTCACCACAGTACCTCTTGATTCACTGTGAGTATGCGTCTCCACCTATGCTGTTCATCATGAGGCTCACGTTGTGCAGCTCCTCGAGGGTGCGATTGAAGCGAGGGCGGTCATGATAACCGCCGGCGAAGACGATGAGGTCCTCCTGTGGATAGTGGGGCTTACCACGGGCCCTGACCTGTGGCTCAGCGTACAGCAGCTTCAAGTACACCTTCTCACTGTCCTCCACCAACCCCAGCACCAGGGGGTCCGCGTTTATGATCGTTTGAACGTATGCAGCCTGGCGGGTGCGCCCCTGTCTGTCGGTGATAGGATAGTGTATGAAATCCTCCTCATGGTTGTACTTGTATCCATGGGGAGGGGGCCCTAGGGTGTGGTGTCGGAGTTGGAGCAGGGGGAAGAGGGGAGGAGCATCGGCTCGGACTCCTCCTTGGTAGAGCAGGTGTCTGGTGGTGTCGCACACATACAGGGTTTCGTGGGGGTCATCAGTATCGGTGGCAGTGACAATGAGCGGGTGCTCATCTGGGTAGTAGTCCTGGAGGCTCCCTCTCACCTGCTCCAGTATCGTCTCATGCGCTCGACCACTCCTTCCTTCCACCGCCTCATCATCTCTGACCGCCATTCGGTCACCCTCTGAAGCTGCTCCCGCTTCCAGGCCTCCGCTACTTGCCTCCACTTCTCCTCCCTCTTCCAGTCTTGCCACCGCAACGTTGCTGGCGATGGGCTCTTCTTCAGCCCACTGCTCCACTCATACTGGGAGAGGTCTAGGTGAGGACTCCTCACTGTTGCAGAGAGCTGCACGAAGCCTGTCAACTTCAGGTGTCGTGAGTGGCACAGTGTTGAGCTGCTGTCCGTCTTCGGTGACGAGCCACCAGCTGGCGGTATTGCTGGTGTTGGGGACGTGTTCAGTGGGGACGAGGCTTTGAAGAGTGGTGATGAGCTCTTGGTGGGTGATAGGTCCCATGTTTGAGGCAACATGAGCAATGGCGTCAGTGGCAGAGGGAACAGACATGGTTGAGAATATGGAATGAAGGAAGCCAGATTGATGAGTGAGAAAAGGTGATGGGGGTTGTAGTGACATCCTCCTAGCTTTTAAGTCGCGTGTTGATTGGGGATTTAAAGATTGGTACTCAGCTAGGGCTTCGTCCGCAAACACATCATCTTTATTGACCCACTGATTCTCCAAATCAGGGTACCCTTTCCATTTGATCAGGTACTGGAGGCATCGCCTTCTGCCAAAGTGCCGGTGGTCCAGAATTTTTTCAACTTCATACTCTTCTTCCCCATTTACCAGATCTGGTGCTGGGTGCTGGAAATTTTCTCCGTGCATCGGGGTTTCATGGTATGGAGTGAGAAGATTGATATGGAATACAGGGTGGATACTCCACTGCGTGGGAAGTTCCAATTGATAGTTCACTCATGATAGTACCTTGATGATCTTAAATGGGCCATGCCATCTTGCCACAAGTTTCAGTGTTGGTTGATTGGTTCTTAAGTGACGCCCCTCCAGCCATATGTAATCTCTGAGTCGGAGTTTAGGTGTGTCTCGGTGTTTGACCCACAGCAATTGTGCCTTCTTGATAAGGTCGTGCACTTCCCTCCATGCTTCTTGGAATTGTTCAAGTCTTGTGGTAACCTGTGGGATGGGGGATGGCTTATCGAGCCAATCAGTGCATGGATCGTATCCCATGAGGAGTGAGAATGGGGACTTCCTTGTTGCCTCGTGGGGCCAATTGTTGTGTGCAAACTCTGCTATTGGTAGGAATGTTGCCCAGTTATCTTGCCGCTCATTAGTCCAGAAGCGGAGATATTGTTCTAGCCATTGATTTGTTTGTTCTGATTGTCCGTCGGTCCGGGGGTGGTAAGCCGTGGATATGTTTTGTTGGATTCCCAGTATTCGGCATAGTTCCCTTGTGAACTTTGACGTGAACTGGGGGTCTCGGTCACTGATGATCTTGGATGGGAGTCCAAAGCGTCTGAACATGTGAGTAACATACAACCCGGTGGTTTCTTCTGCGGATATTTCCTCCATGCAGGGGATGAATATGGACACTTTGGTGCAGTCATGGTCAGTGACTGTGAGGATTGCATCATATTCCTGTGACTGGGGGAGCTTAGTGATGAAATCCAAGGCGATCATTTTGAAAGGGAGTGCATCTTCTCGGGGTGTTATAGGGATGAGTGGAGCTTTGATGGGATGCATGTTGACCTTGTGTCGTTGACATTCTGCACATCCTTGTATGTAGTTTCAAACGTCTATTCTTAGTTCTGGCCACCAGTATTGGTGTTCCATCAGTCGCGTGGTCTTTGTAATTCCTGGGTGTCCATGTACCGGTGGGTCGTGATGTGCGGAGATGAGTTTCCATTTTTCTTCCATTGTACCAGTAATGACATACTTCCCTTGTCTGTACCAAGCCCTGTCGACGTATTTCAGTTGTTGTGGGTCCACCCAATACCATAGTATGATCTCCTTCTGAGGAGGTTGTTGTGTGGCCTGTACCATTGTGGTCTTGGCGAATATGTCTTCTGGCAGTACCACGACATCTTCGTTGTCCCATTCACCCTGGTCATAGTCCGGTCTTCGTGATAGAGCATCGGCTCTCCTGTTCTTCTTTCCTGGAATGTGATAAATCTCAAAGTCATACTCCATCAGCTCAAGTACTTCCCTGGTGACTCTCCAGCTTATCTTTTGTGGGAGTTTCCAGTATTGGAGGTTCATGTGATCGGAATAGATTTTGATCTTGTGCAGTGATCCTGCTAGTAGTGGTCTCCAATGTCTAAGTGCCTTAACGATGGCGAGGAGTTCCAGGTTGTATATGTCATAGTTTCGCTCTGCTTCGTTCAGGGTGGCAGAGTGGTAACCGATGGGGTGTTGCTTGTTGTCTTCTTTCTTTTGTAGAAGTACTGCTCCAGTTGCGAATCCTGACACATCTACCTCCAGTTCGAATTGGTTGTCCAGTTTTGGGTGTGCGAGTACCAGTTCTTCTGTGACTAGGGCTTTGAGTTTTTCAAAGGCTCTGTTTTCTTCATCCATCCATCTCCATTCCATGTCCTTCCTTGTAAGTTTGTTGAGGGGTTTAGCGTGTGTGGTGAAGCCATGAATGAAGAGTCAGTAAAAATTGCAGAAGCCTAAGAATGAGCATACATCATGGACCTTGGTTGGTGTTGGCCAGTCTTTGATGCCTGAAATTTTTACTGGATCCATGCGTGTTACCCCCTTTTCAAGGATTACCCCCAGGTAATCCATTCGTGGCTTGTGGAATAGGCATTTCTCGAGTTTGAAGTAGAGGTTGTGTTCCATGGCTACTTGTAGTACATCGTGGACTGCATCTTCATGTTCTCATTGTCCTGCTGGTTCCCTAGTTGTGATGCCTATGTCGTCCATGTAGACTCTTATGACAGTTCCCTTGCTCTCATGTTTGGCGATGGTGTCCCAATATATTGTGTTCATCATCATTTGAAAGGTTGCCAGGGAGTTGGTGAGTCCAAAGTACATGACCGTGGGTTTGAAGAGTCCGTACCGTGTTTTGAATGCCGCTTTATGTTTGTCTCCTTCTCGTATCCGCATGTTGTTGTACCCCCATCGGACGTCCAGTTTTGTGTAGGTGTGTGCTTGGCTGAGGTCCATAATGAGGTTGGAAATGAGAGGGAGGGGATACTGGTTGCGAATGGTGATGGTGTTGATTTTTCTGTAATCCTGTATCGGTCGTAGTTTTCTGTCTTTCTTTTTGATGAAGAAGAAGGATGACACGTAAGGGGATTTAGAAGGGCATATGTACCCCTTCTTTAACTGTTCGTCCAGGAATTCTTTGAGTTTGCTGTCTTCCTCCTGGGTCATGGGGTATACTTTGCAATTGATTGCCAGTGGTGTGCCTTCCTTGAATTCTATAGCATGGTCCCATGGTTGTGAAGGGGGGAAATGGTTGGATGCTTCTTCACTGAAGATTTTTGTGAACTGCTGGTAAGCCTGGGGAAGCTCTACTTTGTCGTGGAACTGCTTAGCTTTGATAGCAAATTCCATCGCAGTAGTGCATAAGTGGCTTTCCTCTTTTAGTTCTTCTACTATGTCGTGCTTTTCTTCTTCTGTGATAGCAGCCCCTATGACGTGGTGTTCTTTGTTGGGATTGATAGACCGGATTACTACAGGGAGCATATTTTCGTGTATAGTTGTGTATCTCCAGTTGATCGTTGGTTCATAGGTGGCGAGCCAGGGGTATCCGAGGACCAGGTCTTCGTTTCCAATGTTGGTGATTAGAAACCGCATTTTCTGACGCTTCTGGTTAGTTTGGACCTCAAGATCTATGTAGTGGGTGATACTGCCGGCTTTATTTTCCATGTTGTCTATGTTCCATATTTTCTGGGGTCTATCCAGCATCTGGAGACCAAGTCCCATCCTTTTTGCGAATGAAGGACATATGAAGTTGTCAGTGGCTCCGGAGTCTATGAGCCCTTTGATGTCAGCCATTGCGTAACTTGTGCAAATCGAGACTGGAATTCAAAGCGAACAATAGCAAGTCATGATTACAGAGTTACAGTTAACTGCCCTCACCCAGGCTGTTGGGTTCAGGCATTTTGAAAACCCTCCTTCCCCCACATCTCCTGGAGGATGAGGTCTTTGACATCGTCCATTTCTCCTGCTACTCCTGCCAGCCAATCCTTGGCTCTTTGCTGTGGCAGAGCTGCGTCGGTCCTTCAGGCTTGTGCCGGGGGTTCTTCTTGGGAGTAGTAATTGGTTTCTGCTACTTGGCTAGTAGTTTGTCTCCTCCTAGGCTGGGCACAGTTTCGTGAGAAGTGTCCTGCTTGGTTACAGTTATAGCAGATGACTGTCCTCAGGTCTCAAGGTGGAGGACCTCCTCCTCTTCCATATCCCCCATGTTGGGGTCTTGGGGTGAATGGCCTATTGGTGTCACGATCACATGCCACGTGACTCGGGGAAACCTCGGATGACAGCGCAGAATAGTGACAACTCAGTACTGACGTGGCAATGCTCTGAATACCAGAAAATAGCTATGAAAATCCCAGTTTTGTATGATATAAAAGACCAGTTGTAGCACTTGTAGTTGACTTGTCTCAGTTTCATTTCTCATTGCAATCCAAGACCTGTTGTATTCAACTTGAGTGCATAGTGTCGACCCTCTCATCTCCACCCTCACTTCCAGTGGACTTAGACCGTTCGCTCATTGCTTCCTACTTCAAGACTGAACCCTTAGCCACTATCGTGGTTCTATCTCCACTGTGCTCAAAAGTCCTCCAAGCTTCTCCTGCTGTTATCCTGAATGTTCCTTGCAGAACATAACAAAAACTGAGACCATCCCTTGGACCCGTGCTCACTGTGTGCGGTGTATTATCTGAATTTCGCGACATGGACAGAGAGGCCAGTCTAGCGCCTCCGCGGAGTCAAACCTGGAACAGTCACAATCGACGCTGTTTACCCCAAAAGCAAATCCCGATCGCATGTTTATTGAACCCGCGCTAGACCTTACCGATTTCACAGAAAGACGTATTGTTGTATGCCAGACAGCCCCAACTGTTAACCACCTTGTGGGCAGAGGAACCTTCTGGGAAAGTCTCAGAGGCTATCGAGTTGTCGCTGGCAATAGACAAGCTATTGACGTTGAATATTTCAAAGTTGAAGATGCATGGTACGAAGTCTACCAACAGGATGACGATTGGTATACGCATAATGCAAATTGAATTGAAAACCCATCACTGTGGGGTCTATTGACATCAGGAACTACTATGACAGATCTTCATACTTGGAGAACCCACACATCTAAAGACTCGAGCTCATCGTCAAACTCTACAAGCCCAAAAGGCAAAGGAAAAACACATACATGTTCATTGGTGTTACCGCCTGCTCTACCAATACTCCCCTACATCTCCACTCCACCTATGTCGACAGCAAAAACTACTCCCAAAACAGGATCACTGAAAGGGCAAGCCCCGAAGGAATTTACTGGCAACCGACAGAAAAGTATGCAATTCTTGAGGGAATTTCATCAGTACCAAAGGATCAATAGAAACCATGAACTCATGACTTTACCCTTTTCATGCATCAGCTTGGCCCTCTCCTATATTCGGGGACCAGCGGCTGACGATTGGGCAGATCAAGTCAGTAAAGACTTAGACGACAGCATCACTATGCATGTCCCAAAACTTGCTGAAACAGATGAGACCCTGTGGACTCAGTTTGAAGTAGCATTTAAAAGTGCTTGGACGGACACCTTGAGCGAACAGAATGCACATCAACAACCAGTATCACTCACCATGAAGAATGACAATGTTGACTCACATATAGCCATGTTTGAATGTTTGGCCACCGCCGCAGGATGGAATGTGGACGCAAGTGGGACCCTCGAGTTCTTCCACAGAGGGTTAAAGAAAGGACTACTTATAGCTTGTCTCTGACGTCCGAAAATGCCAAAGACCATGACCGAGTGGCAGGAGGCCGCACGAGAGGAATCCCAACATTTCCATACCATCACGAACGCCATAGCACAGATTAATGGGGGAAGGTCACTCCCCATCCCTGCTGGACCAATGCAGACTCCACACATGCATAAACTGTCGCAAAGCCAGGTAGTGCCTATGGACGTAGACAATGTCCAGGCTGGAGGAGCTAAACAGGCATGGCAAAGGAAACATACACCTGAGGAAAAGGAGAAGTGTCAAAAGGAAGGTCATTGTTTCAGATGCATGGCACAAGGACACCTGTCCAACAAATGTCCAAAGAAACAGAATCAAGGACAGCGCATCAATAGTATTGAAACGCCGAAAGAAGAAACCCAGACTTCCGTCTCAGATGCCTGAACCGCTCTGTTGGGCCTAGGAGCTGCCGAGAGGCAAGAATTGATATCCACGCTGTTACTTGACACCTTGGGGGAAGGCGAAGAAATCATCAATGCCCTACAGAGCACGAAGGAAAACTCACTTACCTTCCATGCAGAAATCATGGGGTCTAATCAAAAAATCAACATCCTCCTGGATACCGGCGCATCTGGAAATTTCATAGATGAGAGTGCCATCAAATGCTTCGGACTGATAACAACTCCGGTAGAACAGATCGATGTGCGCAATGCGGATGGGACAGCAAATGCGAATGGTGCCCTTACACGTCAATGCCTCCTCACGCTCTGGGACAGGGAAGATAAACGTACTCTGACCTTCTTCGTCACTAACCTTGGAGCTTGTCGAGCCATACTCGGACTCCCATGGTTCAAAGAATGAAAACCAGTCATAAATTGGGGGCAAAGAACCTACGAGGGAGGACCATTCAAATTAGGACAAGGTGGGGTCCATATCGCGGATACAGTAGCCCAGAAAATGGCTATTGCCAGCGGAAGCGGAGCTAATGAAAATATGAAATTACCAGAAGTCTATTCAGAACACACAATCGTTTTCTCGGAAGAAGCCGCACAACGATTCCCACCGGAGAGGGAGGATGATCACGCTATAGTTCTCAAAGAAGGGGCCCCTGCTGGTCTCAGTACCAAACTGTATCCCATGAACGTCTCTGAAATGGAACATCTTCGCACTTTCCTGACCGAGCAACTAAGTAAAGGCTACATACAAGAATCCAAATCTCTGTATGCCTCTCCCTTATTCTTCATTAAAAAGAAAGATGGCAAACTCTGCCTGGTACAGGATTACAAAGCATTGAACATGTGGATGGTGCGGGATGAATATCCTCTCCCACTCATCGAAAGTATCTTGACCTTGTTGGGTAACAAAAGCCTTTTCACAAAATTTGACATCCAATGGGGGTATAACAATATCCGTATCAAGGACGGTGATCAGTGGAAGGCAGCGTTCAAAACTCCCCTGGGATTGTTTGAGCCTATCGTTATGTTCTTTGGGCTGACTAATTTGCCAGCCACCTTCTCACACGCTATGAATCGCATGCTGTTACGCTACCATGGTGTTAGTCCAACTTGGACTCGGTAAGGGCGTTCATGACTTAGCAACTATCAGGTCGGCACTTGTAAGTCCTTAGTATTCCTTGGAATACTACCAAGGCGATCCAAAGGGACTTAAGGATTAGGACCAAAGTAATGAAGACTTGGTGATACGAAATGGTGAAGGCCTTAGACTCAAAGGTCAAGGAGGACTGGAAGATCGAAGCATGAAGGCCCAACAATGAGAAGAGAGACAAGTGGTATTTAGAAGAAGACCAAGATAGCTTTTCTTGGTCTTCCTGTACCCGTATTTATACATATGAAGGGGCAGCTTTAAAGCTCCCCTATGAGTCCAATACCCTATAGCGAAAGTAACTCGAACCCTACTATTGCTATCCTAGGAATGAGTCATACCAGCAATCACATGCCAGTACGACGCGTACAAGTGGAGTCCATGACTAATTTCTACTTACTACCATAGTCATAACTGTGTAGTAAGCGTTCATTTCGTACCTCGTATCATCTGTCCGTAACACATGCTCAGATCTCTGCTCGATACTTACCCTGGAGAGTTATATGTCTATATAGACGATGTGCTCGTCGCTACAGAAGAAAATCCCAATCGACATCGGAAGATCGTAAAAGCCATACTAGAGGTGTTTGAAAAAGAAAGCTACTTTCTCAAATTGTCAAAATGTGCATTCAAGACGCATGAGATCGATTACCTGGGCATGACTATTAATGTGGCATCATTTGCATGGGGCAGGATAAGGTCAGCGGACTAAAGGACTGGCCTTGGGTACTCTCTACGGTCCGACAAGTCCGGTCCACACTCGGCATACTAAATTACCAACGACCTTTCATCCCGAACTTTGCCAAAATCACACAGCCATTAAACAATTTACTAAAGAAGGACACCATATTCCATTGGACATCGGAACACATGAAGGCGCTGACTGCATTATTAGCCATCACCACGAGTCGCCCCGCCTTACGCCAACCAGACCCCGGACTTCCTTATGAAATACAGACTGACACGTCTGCCTTTGCATCAGGAGCCATCCTGACCCAGAAGGATACACGAGGAAAGTCACAAGTAGTTGGATATCTTTCCAAGTCGTTTACAGACGTTGAAAGAAATTACGATGTATATGACTGAGAATTTCTAGCGCTCATCCGAGGACTGGAACATTGGCGGCATTTGCTCGTCGGAAGCTCTTTTCCGATCGATGTCTATATCGATCACACAAATCTCCTCCACTATAAGCATCCACAGAAGATAAGTCAGTGTGTCGCCCATCTTGTCAATGTTCTCGCGGATTACAATCTCCGACTGATCCATCGACCAGGACATCTACTCCAAGTGTTACGTTTCGTTCTCAGACTGCCCGGCCCGATCGTGAACTCTGACGTGTTTGCGATGACTCAACGTGTCAGTAGTAATGTGTCATGGACTTTGGATCTTACTGCCTCGTGTCTTGGCTGACTGATGACTTCTATTGTTGTATGTGACATGGCTTATGCTTTCCCTCCCAAGTTCCATTGTCGTACGATACCAGTATTATGTTGTGGATGACTGATTCCTAGGATCCCTGTCCTAGGATTTACGCTACTTACACTATTGGCTACATACAAGTTCGAGCGGAGCTAGAACTGGCTCCCTTACATGTATTTAAGCTCGTAGTACTACGGACCAGGATCCCCATCTTGGTCTTCTTCAAATACCACTCTCTAACTCGTCTCTGATACTAGGAGTCTGCGAGGCTTCTAAGTGAACTAGCTCCGGCATATCCCTTCGTGACCAAGAGGGATCCCCATTGTTATGTTCTAGCCGGAACGTTCGGGATCTTTGCGGCGTTAAGTTGGATAGGCTCAATGCGATGACGGAGATGGGTGAAGATAGAACCTGTTGTCGAGGGTCGGACTTAGAAGTGGTGATCGATGAGTGAGTTATTAGCTCGCTAGTGAAAATGCAAGAGACGAGAGGGAAAGTGCTGTACACCTGAGATGAATGCAACTTGGCTAGGATTTCAAATGAAACTAAGACAGAGAAACTACAGACTGTACTACGTCCTTATATATCGTACATACTGTTGATTTTCGTGACGGTTTTCTGTGTACTTTCAAGAGCCACGTCAATATCGTATGAGCTGTCAGTGCTACGTCAATATTCCGAGTACTTTCCGGTTTGTGTCACCTGCCACATCACGTGTCACGTGATCGTGACACTTGTTACGTTTCGATCTCGGACTGCCCGGCCCGGTCGTGGACTCTGACGTATTCGCGATGACTCGGTATGTCGGATGTAATGTGTCATGGACTTCGGATCATATCGCCTCGTGTTTGGATGACTGATACTCTCTATTGTTGTACGTGATCGTGATTTGACTTGCTGACTGATGTCTCCTATTGTTGTACGTGTTCCGTGTTACGATAACAACTGCGCATTCTATTATTAGGATACGCTACTTACGCTATTGGTTACTTACGAGTTCGAGCGGAGCTAGAACTGGCTTCCTTACTTGTATTTAAGCTCATAGTAGTACAGACCAGGATCCCTATCTTGGTCTTCTTCGAATACCACCTTCTACTCGTCTTCTGTGCTAAGGGCTCGCTACTGCCCTTAAGTGAACTAGCTCCGGTATATCCCTTCGAGACCAAGAGGGATCCCCGTGACCTCAATCTCCATCTGCCTTCGTGAATGGTAGATTCGCCAATAGTGCCTTACCCGCCCGGAACTACGTGTCACCTTGTCTTTGAATATCTCAACGCCAGAACCGCTCGCCCAACTCACTGCTACTACATCGTCGACAACCTTCAGTGGGAATACGTTCACACCGTTCCAAGCCCCCCAGCAGGAGTCCCCGTAGAAGAAACCCTCTACACGTATAGAGACTCCACCGGCACGTATCAACCTCATCCCGCAGTATTCCCACTAGCGGACGTACACAGATTCCACCCCCGAGGGAACCCACGTTACAACAGCGCCTAAGTCAGGCAAACGTCCGTGGTAGACGTTACATTAAGACCAAGATCCTTCAACGTGGCTTCCGCAGTAACAACCCGCGACCTTTGGATTCCGTTCCGACCGTATCACATCGACAGAAGAGGGGAACGCAACGTCCCCAAGCAATACCTTAAAGAAGCCTTTTGGCAGACAGAACAAGGAGACCCAGGCTACGTAGTCCTCTATACTTACAAGGACGGCAAAACCGGACTCATCCCAGTAGAATTCAACTTTGAACACACCTGTTGGACAGAACTCAAGTGGGACGCGCTCCACTACAAATTACAAGTCGTCCGACCAGCCGGATCGAGCCTCAAACTCGACATCCTACAAAGCGAAGTCACCACTAGAGACCAGTGGGGCCCCATCGACGGACAAGAAGAAGAACCAGTCCGTTCCCCCACTCCCAAGACACCTGCACCATCCCCGTCACTGGGAAGCAACCCAGAGGAGATTCGAATCCTTGAAGCACAAGCCGAAGAAGAGGAAACGCAACTAGGACTATTAGCTGAGTCCATCCCCACAAAGATGACTACTACAGTTACCGAGCAACCCGCTACGTTCCAGGAACCCGCGCGCATCAGTCGCGGAGAAGGCCCCCCTCCAGGAGGACATGGAGGAGGAGGAGGAGGAGATGACGGAGGAGACGACCCAGGAGGACCTCTCTTCACCGGACCAAACGTATCAAGCGGAACCAAGCCCGAGAAATTCATGGGCAAGGAACCGCTCGTATTCACCGGAGACCGTACCAAAGTTCAACAATTCCTCACTCAATGGGAGTTGTTCGTCGAAACCAACTATGACAACCCTGCGTTCACCCTCCCTTACCGAAAGGCGCTGATCTTCTTGACCTATATCCAGGGGGATCATGTCAACGAATGGGTCCTCTCAACGACCAAGTGGGTCAAGGCGTATAAAGCTAAACACGGCCCCTACGACAAATGGATTTGGGAGGCTATCGAACTCGGCTTCCGCAACACTTTCGCGGACACCCTCGAAAAGGAACGAGCTCAACAAGAACTCCAGAAAGGATTCCGAATGGAGGGGCAAGACATCGATTCATACATCGCCAAATTCGAGAAAGCGGTCAGGGAAGCCGGATATCGTTTCGACGACTCCCTAGTCCTGGACAAATTCACCAGTGGACTACCGGTAGAACTATACAAGAACGCCTACAACTTCCACAGCCCGAACACTTACGCACAATGGAAAGTAGCCGCGCTAGAACAACAGCGCAAGTGGATGCACCTACAAACACGTTTGGGGGGACGTAAACCCCCGGGACCCGGTAAGCCGGGCAATAATTCTCTTAGGACGTTCAACGCCCCAAATCGTCCACAGCAGCCGCGCCAAGGATGGCAAGCATTCCGGAATCATCCGGACGCCATGGATACTACCCCAGGAAGAGTCCGCGCTCGACTCGCAGGCTCTGAAGAAATCGACTACGCTCGACCTCCGTACACACCGCAAGGAGGACGATCCCAGGGAAAAGGAGTTGTAGACATGAAGAACATCAACTGCTACAACTGTGGGAAACTCGGACACATGTCCCGCGATTGCCGTCAACCCCGCAAACCGCACACCAACGTGAACTGGCAGCCGCGCCAAGGGAGGGGAGCGTTTATAGAAGAAGTCCAGAGCGTCCAAGACGAACCTCTGATCCAATTCGAAGACGACGGCGGTAGTAGCCGCGGCGCCCGCGCCACCACTGATACGCCACAAGAACGGGCGACCAGCTGGATAAACGGAGTCCGAAACCTAGACGACGAAGCCAGAGACTTGGTAGTTCGGGACTTATTGGGGCGAGAGGATTTTCAAAGCGCCTGAACCCGACGGCCTGGGTGAGGGCATTACGGTGTAACTCTGTGTTCATAACGCGCTATCAATCTATGCATGTTCCAGTTTCATTGCGCGCAAGTTACGCCATGGCCGACAAACGAGCACTAGTGGACTCCGGAGCCACTAACAACTTCATACATCCGGATTTCGTCAAACGAATGAGGCTAGGCCTCAAAGAACTAGACCGTCATCGAAAGATCTGGAATATCGACAGCACGCACAACAAAGGGGGCAAAATCACCCACTGCGTGGATCTAGAAGTACAAACCAAAGGAGTTAAGAAGGAAATGCGATTCCTGGTCACCGACGTAGGAGGAGAAGACATCATACTCGGATACCCGTGGTTGGCAACGTTCCAACCTGACATCCAATGGGCCACGGCCACCCTGAACGAAGCTGAGTACCCAGTTGTCCTCCGCACCATCAACCCCACGAAACCACGGATAGACCCGGTGATCGCCAGACTCGTACTCGAAAAACTGTTACTGCCCAACAAACAGAAAATCGAGGCACAACTCAAGAAGGAATGCGACCTTGAAGACACGCGCCTCTGCGCGACAATGTCGACGGAAATGGCAATCGAGGCCAAGCAATACACGGAAGCAAAAACGGTACCGGCAGAATATCAAAGGCACGTCAAGATCTTCAGCGAAGAAGAATCGAACCGATTCCCGCTGTCAAAACCGTGGGATCACGCGATTGACTTCAAACCGAACGCCCCGGACACCATCGACTGCAAAGTCTACCCCATGAGCCAAGCAGAAGATGTAGCGCTCAAAGAATGGATTGACGAACAACTGGCCAAAGGATACATCAGACCATCGAAATCCCCGTACGCATCATCATTCTTCTTTATCAAAAAGAAGGACGGAAAACTACGCCCCGTACAGGACTACCGGAATATCAATAACTGGACTATACGCAACCAATATCCTCTCCCACTCATCCCAGAACTCATCGCTGATCTAAGCGGAGCGTTCATATTCACCAAACTGGACATCCGCTGGGGATACAACAACGTAAGGATCAAGGAAGGAGACCAGGAAAAGGCTGCGTTCAAAACGAAATACGGACTCTTCGAACCAACGGTAATGTTCTTCGGACTGACAAATTCCCCGGCAACCTTCCAGACTATGATGAACGAAATTTGCAAAGATCTTATCGCACATCATGAAGCAAAAGGGACGATCATTAGGGTATATATGGACGACATAGGCATAGCAACTCGATCAACGGAACAGGCACATATCGACGCGGTACACGACGTATTAGACCTCTTGGAAGAAAACGACCTATTCCTCAAACCAGAAAAGTGCATCTTCCACGCCCCTAGCATCGATTACCTGGGGGTAATCATTGAAAAGGGGGTGACACGCATGGACCCCGTCAAAATTTCCGGTATCAAGGACTGGCCAACCCCAAAAAACGTCAAACAGGTGCGATCATTCCTAGGTTTCTGCAACTTCTACCGCGCTTTCATTCGAAATTTTGCCACACATGCACGACCCCTCAACAAACTCACGCGCAAAGACACCGAATGGACATGGACCACCGTGGAGCAAGAAGCGTTCGACAAAATCAAGAAACTGGTCACGGAAGAACCGGTACTAGCACATGCGGAACTTAAAGACCAATTCGAGCTGGAAGTAGACGCCTCAGGATTCGCAGTGGGAGCAGTGCTGCTCCAACGCAAAAAAGACGGCAAAAGACACCCCATAGCCTACTACTCCAACACTCTCAGTGCGGCGGAAAGAAACTACGACATCTACGATCTAGAACTGCTGGCAATCGTCAAAGCACTAAGAAACTGGCGACACTACTTGGCTGGATCACCACACAAGATCAAAGTCTTCTCGGATCACATGAACCTCCAATACTGGCGCTCTCCACAAAAGATAAGCCGCCGAGTAGCCCGGGAAGTACTAGAACTTTCTGAGTACGATATTGAAATTCACCATATCAAAGGAACGGCAAACGGAAGAGCCGACGCTCTATCTAGACGCCCAGACTACGATCAAGGAGAAGGCGACAACGACCAAGTCACGGTATTACCCGATGACATCTTCGTCAGGGCCACAGCAATAGACACGACAGAAGACCCTCTCCGAATCGACGCCACCATATCAGTACAAGAAATGGAAAAGACGAATCCGGTATACGCCCAGGACAACGACAAACTCCGCCCGTGGATAGACCCACATGGACTAAAGAGAATTGAAGGCACATGGTACAAGGATGGACGACGAGTGGTCACAGGAGGGCTCCTCGAGAAACGGGAACTCATCAAGAACCACCACGACCCCCCCGTATATGGACACCCAGGGATTAGCCGAACGATCAAACTCGTGGAAAGATACTACTGGTGGCCAGGCCTCAGGAATGAAGTCATGGATTACGTCAAGGGTTGCGCTGACTGCCAACGCATCAAAGTCAACACCAGGGCCATCAAAGCACCACTGCGCCCAATATTCCCAAAACCTGAAGCTATGCCGTTTGAAACCATCGCGCTTGATTTCATCACTAAACTTCCTGAAGCACAGGGCTGTGACACGATCCTCACGATAACGGATCATGACTGTACAAAGATGTCCCTCTTCATCCCGTGCCAAGAGGAAATATCGGCAGAAGGGACGGCCGCCCTTTACGTCAAACACGTGTTCCCCCGATTCGGACTCCCAGGAAAAATCATTAGCGATCGGGACCCCAGATTTGCCTCAAAGTTCACGCGCGAACTGTGCAAACTCCTGGGAATCGAACAGAATATCTCGACAGCCTACCACCCACGAACAGATGGGCAATCGGAACGCACAAATCAATGGCTGGAACAATACCTGCGATTCTGGGTCAACGAACGACAAGACGACTGGATCCATTACCTTCCCATGGCTGAGTTCACGCATAATAACTGGCCTAGCGAGACCACTAAAGAATCTCCGTTCCAGCTCCTTATGGGATACAATCCTCGCGCTGATTGGACCGATAGGCCGTCCCCGATACCCCAAGTGGCGTTAAGGGTCAAACAGTTCAAGGAACTCCGCCAGCGCGCGCAGTCGCTGATGATCAAAGCGCAGCAGGGGTGGATCAAGACCAAAGATACGCCCAAATTCCAAATTGGGGACCAAGTGTGGCTTGAAGGACGCCACCTACGTACGCACCAGCCAACGGCGAAACTCGCGGCGCGACGCCACGGTCCCTTTAAGGTTGCTCAGGTGATGTCCGCAGTCAACTATCGATTAGAACTTCCCACGCAGTGGCAAATCCACCCAGTGTTCCATGTGGACCTTCTAACGCCTTATCGCGAAACACCCACGCACGGACCAAATTATCAGCGCCCACCGCCGGATCTAGTCGAGGGCGAAGAAGAATACGAAGTCGAGAAGATTCTAGACTCTCGGCGGTTCGGCAGAAGTCGCAAATTGCAATACTTGGTCAAATGGAAGGGATACCCCGACTCGGACAACCAGTGGGTCGATAAGAATGACGTATTTGCGGACGACGCGATAAGGGAGTTCAAAAATTCTAACCCCGCCAGAGAAACACATATAAGCGCAGGGAAACTCCAGGAGACGTCCCCATCCCTTCCTCTCACTCATTCATCCACTCATGCGCCCATCTTCTCCAGTCAACTTTCGCTATGTCGTCAACACCGAGCTTTCGGCACCTTACCGAGTACAGTCCACGCCATCGTCACCCCTGTCGACTGCCCTCGCCCTTCACCAGCGAGGAGATCGTCCTCCTTCCCCCGGGCCATCCCCAATTCCTTCGCCGACCCCCACTGTTTATTCCGAGACCAACCAGCCCAGCCGACTCGCCTCCCAGTACATCCCAACCCGAGCGCCCACTCCAGCGGGCGACGAACAACAGGGGTACACCCCCAGTCGGCCACCCTCACCCCCGGGACCCGACGAAGGCGGAGACCCATACGACCCGGCGGAGCGCCTCGAAGCGCATCCGTATTTACGTTACGCCACCCATCTCACCACGACACACTCGGAAACCCCCCCGCTTTGCGGACCCACCGGGGAAGCTCTCACATTACCGGCGTCGTATCCATCCGCGCTTCGCCGCGATCCAGAGGAGGAACCTGTGCAGGAGGCCGAGAGTCGTGCGGAGACACCCCCTCCCAGGGGGTACGAGTACAACAGGGGAGTCCACTATATTCCCTTTCAGATTCGCGACGCTCAGGAACGTCTTTGGCCGGCCCGGTATACTCAGCTCATCCTCACCGCCGACCCCTTCGTACTGGCCTTTCGAGCCAATTGCAACCAACAATACGGAAAGCCCGTTCACGCCACCCCCTACTACGACGAGCAGTCCTCTGCCCCCACTTACACCGACGACGACCTCACGTTCCTGCTCTCCGACGCAGGACTAGTCGACTCGGTCGACCAGGCGCTCCTTCATCAGAAGGACGCGACCCTCATCGCCGAGGTACACCGATACCGCTGCATGACGCTTGGATGGCGGGCGCAGCAACACCGCGTGGCGGCGGAGCAGATGAAGTTGGAGAGGTTGGAGATAGAACGCAACAGGTGCGTCGCCCGGCTCCAGCGGGCGCATGCAGTAGACCGCATCGAGAACATTCGGGCCTCGCTCCACCGCGGACCCAAGGCGGAGCAGGACGCGGAGGAGATAGCCCGCATCAGGGCATTGCGCTCCGTAGGCACTAACCCCCTCACCGTCATGCGAGGTCAAGCTGGGGCTTGACGCTGAAAAGGGGGTGATGTTACGTTTCGATCTCGGACTGCCCGGCCCGGTCGTGGACTCTGACGTATTCGCGATGACTCGGTATGTCGGATGTAATGTGTCATGGACTTCGGATCATATCGCCTCGTGTTTGGATGACTGATACTCTCTATTGTTGTACGTGATCGTGATTTGACTTGCTGACTGATGTCTCCTATTGTTGTACGTGTTCCGTGTTACGATAACAACTGCGCATTCTATTATTAGGATACGCTACTTACGCTATTGGTTACTTACGAGTTCGAGCGGAGCTAGAACTGGCTTCCTTACTTGTATTTAAGCTCATAGTAGTACAGACCAGGATCCCTATCTTGGTCTTCTTCGAATACCACCTTCTACTCGTCTTCTGTGCTAAGGGCTCGCTACTGCCCTTAAGTGAACTAGCTCCGGTATATCCCTTCGAGACCAAGAGGGATCCCCGTGACCTCAATCTCCATCTGCCTTCGTGAATGGTAGATTCGCCAATAGTGCCTTACCCGCCCGGAACTACGTGTCACCTTGTCTTTGAATATCTCAACGCCAGAACCGCTCGCCCAACTCACTGCTACTACATCGTCGACAACCTTCAGTGGGAATACGTTCACACCGTTCCAAGCCCCCCAGCAGGAGTCCCCGTAGAAGAAACCCTCTACACGTATAGAGACTCCACCGGCACGTATCAACCTCATCCCGCAGTATTCCCACTAGCGGACGTACACAGATTCCACCCCCGAGGGAACCCACGTTACAACAGCGCCTAAGTCAGGCAAACGTCCGTGGTAGACGTTACAACACTACCCCCTCTCTAGCCGACTGCGTTCCGCCACTTGCGATTTCTTCTAGTCGTATGACGTGTGCTGGATTGGTTCTATCGTAAGGTACCAGTCGAGGAGTCTGTACAACTCTAGCCAGGCAAGGATCATTGAAACAGGGATGGCGGATCGGGACATTGCAGCGCGTGGAGTGGGCGCACAGGATGTGGGGTCGCAGACAGAGTCGTGCCATGTGACCTTCCTCACAGTAGAGGCAGATTGAGCCTCGGGGTTCTTCATCGTGTAGCACGGGACGTTCTGGCGGAGGGTTTCGTGTGGGAACGGCCTCTCTAAGTCTTGGCGGAATAGGCAGTGGTGCGAGACCATCCAAGTGGTCCATGTGAGCTCTGAATCTACGATCGTTAGACCTGGGTTCAGTGATGTGATATATGTCAAGTCCATGTGGCAGTGGCTGAGGGAGGAAAGGGTAGATATGGGAGGTAATATTGGAGGCCCTAAGGTGTGAATCTATTCCCTCGGCTTCCGCCAGCCAGTCGTTCCAAGCGATGTCTAGATCGCGCATACGTGCGAATAGATCTTGCTTCCTCCTCATAGAGAGTCAGAATCGATGGACGTCTCCAGCTGCACCTGGGTCTGCTGTGAGGGCTAGAGCACGGTCTACTTCGTTCCACGCCAGGTGTCCTTCCGAGAAGAGAGCCAGCGAATGACCCGCTGGCGTCCTGGCTTCGATTCGTGCTGGCATGGCTATGGCGTAAAGGGGTTTGTAATATTGAGGTTTTCCTCTTCCCTCCATACCCAGAATAACTGGCTGCTCTTGTTGATTGATAATGAACCGAATGTAAGGTATTTGTCCACGTGTCCCATCTTCGAAGGGAATTTCAAAAGCATAGGGTTCACTCCTTCGAACCACTTGCCACCCTATGCCTGGATGTTCTGGTCCCGGTGCGAATGCAGGGCGGAAGTCAACGTGCTCTCTCGTATCGCCAGTATCCGTAGGTGTGACATAGGACGAGACCGGGAGTGACGATACGGTGTTAGAGGCGGTGATTGGCATAGGTGGGATAATGGGAGAGGGAGTTATTTCGGGATATATGATGGGTGGAGGGACATCATCGGGATAAACACCGTGAACGCGAATCCGCTCTGCTATGAGCTCTTCTACTTTGTCACGTCTCAGCCTCTCTCGGCGGTTAGTTCTAGCTCGGGAGTGTCGATGCCAGCGGCCATCTGGTTCTTGATAAGTGGCATAGCCGAAGGAATCATCCTTCGTGTGGGGAGTGTCGGCGCGTGCGTCGTGGTCGTTAGCTACCCACGACCAAGCCTCCACCTGTCGCTCAATGTACTCTTTGGCTAGCTCAGATAGTTCCCAGTCTTTGACGAAGTAGTGTTGGGGAGGATGACGAGGTCTGTAGCCAAAGGGATCCATGACGATGTTGTTGATTTGCATTGTCTTAGCGCGGTCTTTATACTCCTGTACGAGCTCTGGAGCGTGTACTCCGCTAGCGGATTCCCAACTGTCATGAGCATCTGAGTAACCTTTCCAGTGAATGAGGTATTGAGTAGTCCTCTTGCGCCCTACTGTTCTTTCGCCTCTAATTTCCTCTACCTCCCATTCTTCTTCTCCATCGATAATGTCTGGTAATGGTTCTTCGAAGGTCTGCCCATTAAGAGGTGTCTCTGTGTAAGGCATTAGAAGAGTCGCGTGGAAAACGTTGTGTATCTTCCAATGTTTCGGGAGTACTAATTGGTATGAGGTTTTAGAGACTTCTTGAGCGACAAGAAAAGGGCTGTAACACTTCGGAGCTAGCTTAGCCGTTGGATGTGTCATCTTTAAGTGTTTTGCCTTGAGCCAGACCTTTTGTCCGATCCAATAACCATTAAAGTTCATTGTCTTTACCCAGGATTCTTGTGCATGTCGCATAGCTCGGCGTGCATCTTCCCTTACCGTATTCAGCTGATCCAAGCGTCTGGTGGCTTCTAGAGCGTCAGTTTTGGTATTTGAAGGTTGATGTACTTTTGGGAGAAAGCCGAACAGGAGTTCAAAGGGGGTCTTCTTTGTAGTATCAGATCTCCAAGCGTTAAGAGTATACTGCGCGATAGGCAACCATTTTGCCCAGTCATTTCGGTGATTCCCGAATATTCGCAAGTATTGTTCCAGTCGTTGATTCGTTCTTTCGGACTGTCCATCTGTTTGAGGATGATACGCTGTACTAATGTTCTGTTCGATTTTCAGTGCTTTAGTCAATTCCTTGAACACTTTGGCAGTGAACCTGGGGTCTCTATCCGAGATGATCTTAGTCGGAAGCCCATAGTGAGGTAGAACCCGTTCCAGGTACAACTTAGCAACACCCAGAGCGTCTATTGTCTCGTTGCAAGCGATGAAGACACTGCACTTCGTACAGCCTTGGTTGGTAATTGTCAATATTGTGTCATACCCCTTAGACTTTGGCAATTTCGTAATGAAGTCCATTGCTATGATCTGGAAAGGGAGGATCGCTTCTTCGTGCATAATAGGGTATATTGGTATTTTGACTTTTCCGGGCATGTTCTTGTTCGCCTGACAGGTAATGCACCCTTTGATGTATTCGGTAATGTCTTCTTTCATTTTGGGCCACCAATAATGTCGCTGCACTGCATCTAGAGTCTTCACGATTCCAGCATGTCCAGCAGTTGGTACGTCATGAAAGGATGAAATCACCCCCCTCTTTAGATCGACATCGTCCACGATGACTAAGCGGGAATCGCGAAAGAAAAGACCGTTGTCCTGGTGGATGACGGATGTATCTGCGAGTCGTGTGAGCTCCTCTCTATTCTGGAGTTGCGTGGTGCAGACACGATCATCTAACATCGTGATCGAAAGTGCAGTGACAAAAAGGGACGGTGGGAGTACGATAACATCGGCATTATCAGATGCATCATCAGGGGTGAAATTGGGATGTCTAGACAGAGGATCCGCTTGAAGAAAATGTCCTGGTCGATGCATCAGACGTAGGTTATAGTCCGCCAGAACGTTTACTAATCTGGCTACGTGTCGACTTATTTTCTGAGGGTGTTTGTAATGCAGTAAGTTTGCGTGATCAACGTAAACGGTAATCGGAAAAGGTCCTCCAACCAGAAGATGTCGCCAGTGTTCAAGACCTCGGATCAGGGCTAAAAACTCCCTATCGTAGACATTGTAGTTCTTTTCTGCATCTGAGAAGGTACGAGATAGGTAGCCAACCTGGGGTTTACCTCGGGCATCTTTCTGCGTTAGGATGGTGCCACATGCGTACGCAGAGGCGTCTGTCTGAAGTTCATAGGGTACCGATGGATCGGGTTGTCGTAGCGCCGGGCGACTTGTCGCGACTTCGAGTAGTTTTGTTAGTGCGGCTGTATGCTCCTCTGTCCACTTGAATGGGATTTCCTTTTTTAGGAGATTATTCAGCGGTCTGGCTATACTCGCGAAATCGCGGATGAAGGGTCTTTGATAGTTTAGCACGCCCAACGTTGAGCGTACTTGCCGTACGTTTGTCAATTCACGAGGCCAATCCCGGAGTCCTGATACTTTATCTTGACCCATTCGGATAATCCCTTGATTGATAGTCATCCCCAGGTAATTGATCTCTCTTACTTCAAAGGCACACTTGGTCAGTTTCAGGAAGTAACTTTGATCTTTGAAGACCTGTAATACCAGTCGGACGATCTGATGGTGTCGATCTAAATCGAGAATAGTAGCCACGAGCACGTCGTCCATGTAGACATAAAGTTCGCCCAGGTATCGGTCTAGTAAGGGACGGAACATTCGATTCATCACTCAGGAGAATGTAGCTGGTGAATTTGTTAGTCCAAAGAACATGACCATCGGTTCGAAAAGTCCGAGAGGCGTCTTAAAGGCCGCCTTCCATTGATCTCCGTCTTTGATTCGGATATTATTATATCCTCAGCGGATGTCGAACTTAGTAAAGAGAGTTTTATCCCCAAGAGATGTAAGTATCCCTTCAATGAGCGGTAGGGGGTACTCGTCTCTTACTGTCCAGGTGTTTAGGGCTTTGTAATCCTGGACTGGCCTGAGCGTCCCATCTTTCTTTTTGATGAAGAATATCGGAGATGCGTAGGGAGATTTTGATTCTCGAATGTACGCTTTGCTTAGTTGTTCAGTCAGGAAAGCGTGAAGATGGCTTAATTCAGATACGTTCATAGGGTACAGTTTGGTGCCTAGACTAGTAGGAGCCCCTTCCTTCAGTACGATAGCATGGTTGTCCTCTCTCTCCGGTGGGAAACGTTGTGTGGCTTCTTCCGAAAACACCACGGCATAGGCCGAGTATTGCTCTGGTAGTTTCATGTCTTCGTTCGCTCCGCTTCCACTCGCGATAGCCATCTTCTGAGCGATGGTTTCATCGATTTGAATCCCTTTCTGCCCAAGGGTGAATGGTCCCCCCTCATAAGTACGTCTTTCCCAGTTGATGACCGGTTTCCTGGCTTTGAACCAAGGGAGTCCCAGTATGACACGGCAAGACCCGAGATTAGTAACAAAGAACGGTAACGTCTGTCTTCCTTCCCCGTCTCCGAGTGTCAGAAGGCACTGCTGTTTCAATGCCCCATTGGCGTTAGTTGTTCCGTCCACGTTTCGTACACTGATCTGTTCGATAGGACTTGTGACGAACCCAAAGAGTTTGACAGCGGTATTGTCGATGAAATTCCCAGAGGCCCCCGTGTCCAGTAGGACGTCGACTTTCTGATTCGTCCCAACGACATCAGCTTGGAAGGTAAGTGAGTTTTCTCAAATGCTTTGCAGCGCATTGATTGTTTCTTCTTCATCCGTAGACGTGTCAAGGAGGAGTGTAGAGATGAGTTCATGTCTTTCCGAAGATCCGAGTTTCAGCATTATTTCGCGGGCGTCTGCCAATGAGGGAGTTTTTGCAGTCCCTTCTTCTTTCTCGTCGGTGGATACATTATTAACTTTCTGGCTCTGATTTCTCCCTTTTTGACACTTATTTGACAGATGTCCTTGAGCCATGCAGCGGAAGCAACGTCCTTCTCTCTGGCACTTCTCCTTTTCTTCTGGCGTACGCTTGCGCTGCCATGCCGGCTTAGTTGTCCCTGTCTGTATATTGTCTACGTCCATGGGCACTACCTGGCTGTTACTGGACGAATAGGTTTCGCCATTTGCGTAGGTCCCGACGTTGGGATACTCTTTCCTCCGTTAATCTGAGCGATGGCATTCGTAATGGTACGGAATCTTTGCGATTCTTCTCTGACCGCTTCCTGCCATTCTTTCATAGTTTTCAGCATCTTTGGTGTTACGTTCGGCCCTCCAACACACCCCAATACGCCACCATGTGACTTGTCTCCAGTGCAGTTTGTCGCCTGGAACCCTGCAAACCCTCGACACGCCCTTGACGCCGATGCTATGGCCACCGAAGAAGCTGAGGCTAGGGAACGCCTCTGGAAGTTCCACCAAGACCGCGCCTTACACCTGCACACAGCTATACTGGCCACCCAGTATATGTTCCCACAAGATCCGCCCCAAGGTCCAGAAGATTAGCGCCAGACGACGTCATTGCCCGTCACGTGACCCTGGCACGTGACCTGGCCTAGACTGCACCAGAAGAGTCCAGATGAGCTTATGCCTGGATTAGAACGTGTGTTATCGATTGTGCCTGATTTGTGATCCGTTACCATACTTGTCTTGACTTTCCCGTGCCTCGTCCCTGTGGCTTGATGCGCCCATGGACTGTATGTTTCAGCCACCATCAGTGGCGTTGGACATGTGTTTTCCGCAGTTTCCGCAGTTTCCGCAGTATTCCTAGGACCGTTGTATTAGGGTTCCAGCTGAGTTCCAACAGCTTCCCTCACGAGTATAAGTAGCACGTAGAAGCGACCTTAGACGGTAGCTTTGACTTCTTGTATCTTCCATACAACCTAGTCCGAGTAGTCCCCAGTCCCCTTTGCTCTCAATCTCCATCCTCTTCTCTTTGCCCTACGTGCCCTCGGAGTTAGTCCAGCATTATAGTGGCATCAGTACCCTTACAGCCATCGGAGTTCGCCCAGCTGTATACGCGGTGTCCCCTCTCCTCTTCCTCATCACGTGATTGATTGAGCGTCGGCCAGCTCAGCTTTAAGGAGCGAGTCATTCATTTCTCTTACCTTTTCGTTGCTATCAGAGTCCTTCAGATTGTCCGTTTCAGACTTATCCTCAACAGAGACAAACGACAGCAAGCGCTAGCTCAAGCGACAGAACAAGAGCAGGTCAACAAGGCTGTTAGGAACCCCTGAAGACCGGTCGAGTGTGATCTCCCGAAGGTGCGCCCTACGGAGCGTAACATTTGGTCGACGAAGGCAGCCGATTAAGAGTCCTTTCTTCAGACCACGTCTAAAGAATTCAAGGGTTCCACTGGCATTAAGATCCCAATTGGCGGCTGTAGCAAGTCGTTCGAACGTGGCGAGATAAGAATCTACGTCGTCGTTTTTCATGGTAAGCGAAACCAACTGCTGATGAGCATTTTGTTCGCTAAGCGTGTCTGTCCAAGCTGTTTTGAAGGCCGTTTCGAAGGTGGTCCATAGAGACTCGTCTGTTTCGTCAAGCTTAGGGACAAGTGTCGTGATGCTTTTGTCGAGGTCTTGACTGACCTTATCTGCCCAGTCATCGACAGTTGGCCCCCTAATGTAAGATAAGGCAAGCCCGACGCGTGAGTAAGGGATAACCATGAGTTCATGGTTCCTATTGATTCGTTTGAACTGATGAAATTTGCGCAGGAACTGCACGCTCTTATGTCTGTCTCCCGTGAATTCCTTAGGTGCTTGTCCCTTCAGGGCTCCTGTCTCGAGCGCTGGTTTCGTCGTCATGGTGGGTGGTGGTGCCGAGATATATGGGATGATCGGGATTGCAGGAGGGAGAACGGATGAATGAGTGTGTCCTTTTCCTTTCCTTTTTGGTGAATCTGATTCTGATGATGAGCTAGAGTTTTTTGCCTCGTGCATCCTCCAAGAGTGAGGGTCAGTAGTAGAATGTCCTAGAATCTGGAGTCCCCACAGAGAGGGATTCTCGACGCGATTCACGTTATGTGTATACCAAGAGGTTCCTTCACCGTAGACCTCATACCAAGCGTCTTCGGATTCAAAGTATTCAACGTCGATAGCCTGTCTGTTGCCAGCGACGAGCCTATAGCCTCTAGCACTTTCCCAGAAGCTTCCTCCACCAGAGAGATGATTTACACTCGGGGTGGTCCTGCGTACAACGACGCGTCTTTCGGTAAAGTCGGTAGGGTCTTGCGCGGGTTCGATAAATGCGCAATCAGGAGATGGTTTCGGAGTGAACAACGTCAATTGCGTGTGTTCCAGGGTGGCTCTGCGGAAGCGCTAGACTGGCTTCACTGTCCGTGCCTAGGTCGGAAAGTCAGATACAACACCGCGCACAGCGAGCACGGGTCCAGGTGATGGTCTTAGTTTTTGTTACGTTCTAGCTGGAACGTTCAGGATCTTTGTGGCATTAAGTTGGATAGGCTCAACGCGATGACGGAGATGGGCGAAGATAGAACCCGTTGTCGAGGGTCAGACTTAGAAGTGGTGATCGATGAGCGAGTTATTAGCTCGCTAGTGAAAATGCAAGAGACGAGAGGGAAAGCGCTGTACACCCAAGATGAATGCAACTTGGCTAGGATTTCAAACGAAACTAAGACAGAGAAACTACAGACTGTACTACGTCCTTATATATCGTACATACTGTTGATTTTCGTGACGGTTTTCTGTGTACTTTCAAGAGCCACATCAATATTGTATGAGCTGTCAGTGCTATGTCAATATTCCGAGTACTTTCCGGTTTGTGTCACCTGCCACGTCACGTGTCACGTGATCGTGACACCCGTGACCTTATTCCCCAGTTCCCTCATGAATGGTGGACACGCCGACCGTAACTTACCTGCCCGGTACTACGTGTCATTTCGTCTGTGAATACCTCAACTCCCAAACCGCAAGGCCGTACAAGTGGTACTACATCATCGACCATCCCAGTTGGAGGTACATCCATAAAGTCCCGTCTGTTCCCCTGAACGTTCCACTCAACTTCCCTCTATTCACTTATCATGATCACCTCGGATGTCACGATCACGTGACATGTGACATGGTATGGAGAGAATTCAGAAAGACAGCTCACTGACAGCAAAGCAATGGGACTTACACATCCCTCTAGACACACAGAAAATAGTTATGAAAATCACAGTCTGTACGAGTATAAATATGAGGATCATATGTATGTAGATACTTTGTCTCAGCTTCGTTTAAAATCCCAGCCAAGTTTCTCTCATCTCGAGTGAACAGCATGTCCCTCTCGTCTCGTCCATTTTCCTTGGCAAGGTTACCCCCCTGCCCGTCGTCATCCCCGTTCTAAGACCCATCTCTGTCGAAATCCCTCTAAGGTCGACTTCCTCTACGCCTTACGTCCAAACCCTTGACCATGAGTTCTACCTTACACCGCTCCCGTCGCCGCGTTAAGCCCATCCAGCTTATCGCTGCAGAAATCCTGAACATTCCGGCTGGAACATAACATCGGAGCCTACCAGCGGCACCCCGCAGTATTCCCCGACTCTCCCGATAACCACCGTTTTCGCCCTGAAGGGAACCCACGTTATACAGACGCCTAAGTCAGGCCAACGTCCGTGGTAGACGTAACATTAAGACCAAGATCCTTCAACGTGGCTTCCACAGCAGTAACAACCCAAGATCTTTGGATCCCATTCCGACCGTATCACATCGACAGAAGAGGGGAACGCAATGTCCCCAAGCAATATCTCAAAGGAGCATTTTGGCAAACCGAACAAGGAGACCCAGGCTACGTCGTCTCTTACACCTACAAAGACAGTACTACAGGACCCATCCCAGTAGAGTTCAACTTTGAACACACCTGCTGGACTGAACTCAAGTGGGACACACTCCACTACAAACTACAAGTTGTCAGACCCGCCGGCTCAACCCTCAAACTAGACATCCTACAAAGTGAAGTAACTACAAGAGATCAGTGGGGCCCTCTCGATGGACAAGAAGAAGAACCTGTCCGATCACCCACACCCAAGACACCCGCACCTTCCCCATCACTCGCCAGCAACCCAGAGGAAATTCGCATCCTCAAAGCCCAAGCCAAAGAAGAAGAAATCCAGTTGGGATTAATAGCTGAGTCCATCCCTACAGATATGACCACCACGATCACCGAACAACCCACTACGTTCCAGGAACCCGCGCGCATCAATCGCGGAGAAGGACCACCACCCAGAGGACATGGCGGAGGAGGAGGAGGAGATGACGGCGGAGGAGACCCAGGAGGACCCCTCTTCACCGGACCAAATGTGTCAAGCGGAACCAAGCCTGAGAAATTTATGGGCAAAGAACCTCTGGTGTTCACCGGAGACTGCACCAAAGTGCAACAGTTCCTCACCCAATGGGAACTGTTTGTCGAGACCAACTATGACAACCCTGCGTTCACCCTTCCTTACCGAAAAGCATTGATCTTCCTCACTTATATCCAGGGAGACCACGTTAATGAATGGGTCCTGTCTACCACCAAATGGGTCAAGGTGTACAAAGCCAAGCACAGACCCTATGACAAATGGATCTGGGAAGCTATTGAACTCGGTTTCCGCAACACCTTCACTGTCACGACCACGTGACACGTGACGTGGCTTATGATGTGATTCGGGGAGTAGTCGGAGAATTGACGAAAGAATGACAGCTCACCCCATACTGACGTGGCTCTTGAAATAATACAGAAAACCGTCCTGAAAATCACCAGTATGTACGATATAAAAGATGTAGTACAGCCTGTAGTCTCCTTGTCTTAGTTTCGTCTGAATTCCAGCCAAGTTGTTCTCATCTTGAGTTCACAGCGCGTCCCACTCGTCTCTTTCATCTTCTAGGCTAAGTTAAAACCTTAGCCTGACATCATTCACATTCCTGCCCTAAGCCCTCCAGTTGAGGTTCTAAATCTGAACTTCTCCCACTGATTCCCCAAACGTCCCGGCTGGGACGTAACAAAAACTAAGACCACCTCTTGGACCCACGCTCGCTGTGCGCGGTGTTGTATCTGAACTCTTGATCTTGGCACGGACAGTGAAGCCAGCTTAGTGCTTCCGCGGAGCCACCCTGGAATAAACGCAATTGACGTTGTTCACACCGAAACCCTCTCCAGACCGTGCGTATATCGAACCTGCGCAAGATCCCACTGATTTCACCGAAAGATGTATCGTCGTACGCAGGACCACTCCTAGTATCAATAATCTAGCTGGTGGAGGAACCTTCTGGGAAAGTTCCAGAGGCTACAGAGTTGTCGCTGGCAACAGACAAGCCATCGACGTTGAATATTTTGAATCCGAGGACAACTGGTACGAAGTTCACGGAGAAGGACGCGACTGGTATACACATAACGCCAATCGTATAGAAAATCCCTCACTGTGGGGACTGCTAGTTCTAGGAACTACATCGAATGACCTTCATACTTGGAGGACGCATACATCTAAAGACTCCAGCTCATCATCAGACTCTGAATTGCAAAAAGGAAAGAGACATACTCATTCAACAGTTCTCCCCCCAGCTATCCCGATCATCCCCTACGTCTCTGCTCCTCCACCTGTCACAATGACTACTAAGTCCACTATGGAGACTGGTGCGCTGAAAGGACAACCTCCGAAAGAATTCACTGGTGATCGACACAAAAGTACACAATTCCTGCGTGAATTTCATCAGTTCAAACGAATTAACCGAACTCATGAACTCATGGTGGTTCCCTACTCATGCATCGGGCTTGCCTTGTCCTATATTAGGGGACCTACTGTTGACGACTGGGCCAATAAGGTCAGTCAAGACCTCAACAAAAGTGTTACGACTCACGTCCCGAAACTCGACGAGTCTGATGAATCATTGTGGAGTACATTTGAAACAGCCTTCAAGGCAGCCTGGACTGATACATTGAGCGAACAAAATGCCCACCAGCAGTTGATCTCACTTACCATGAAGAATGATGATGTTGACTCTTATATTGTGATGTTTGAACGACTGGCCACTGCCGCTAACTGGAGTCTCGATGCAAGTGGAACATTAGAATTCTTCTGGAGGGGCCTCAAAAAGGGACTTCTGATCGGATGCTTATGTCGTCCCAAGATACTGAAAACTATGGCAGAATGGCAGGAAGCGGCGCGTGAAGAGTCACAGTGTTTTAGAACTATTATGAATGCTATAGCACAAATCAACAGAGGAAAAAGCGTCCCAACGGCCAGACCGACGCAAACTCCAAAACCAATTCATCCTAGTGGCAATAATCAAGTGGTTCCCATGGACGTAGACAACGTTCAGACTTCTGGAAAACCGGTGTGGCAGAGAAAGAGGATGCCAGAAGAGAAACTTAAATGCCAGAAGGAAGGGCATTGCTTCCGTTGTATGGCACAAGGACACCTGTCGAACAAATGCCCGAAGGGGCGGCCTGTGGGACAGAATGTTAACAACACGGAAGTGGAAGAGAAGAAGGAAGAAACACCAAAGCCAACAACAGTCGACGATGCTCGAAATGCCCTACTAAAACTCAGGTCGTCTGAACGCCACGAATTAATCTCGACGTTATTGCTCGATACGACTGGAGACGACGACGAGACTATCAATGCTATACAAAGCATTAGACAGAATTCACTCACCTTCCATATCGAAGTCATCGGTTCTAACCAGAAGATACCAATTCTCCTCGACACAGGCACGTCTGGGAATTTCATTGACGATAGCATCATCAAGTATTTCGGACTAATTACGACCCCGATCGAACAAGTAAATGTGCACAACGCTGATGGAATGACAAACGCTAACGGGGCATTGACACGACAATGCCTACTCACATTATGGGATGGACCGGAGAAACAGACTTTACAGTTCTATGTCACGAATCTAGGGTCTTGCTGGGTTATCTTGGGATTGCCTTGGTTCGAAGCCTGTAAACCCGTTATTGACTGGGAGAAAAGGACTTACAAAGGAGGACCGTTCTGTATGGAGCAAGGAGGAGAGAAAATCGAAGAAACGATCGCGCAGAAAATGGCGATTGCAAGTGGAAGCGGAACAAACGAAGACATGAAACTCCCCGAAGCTTACTCAGCTTATGTGTAACGCTACCACGGCGTTTTAGTTCAACTTGAACTCGGGTAAGGGCGTTCACGACTTAGCTAGTTGTAGACACTTGTGTAGCGTCTCAGTAATCCCGTAGAATACTACTAAGGCGATCCACAAAAGGCGCCCTACTAGTACTAAGGCAACTCCGACTTGATGCGTCGACAGGGCCAGGGTCTTAGACTCGAAGGTCAAGACTTATAACGGCGTCGTCCCTTAAGAAGGGGAGAAGGGATAAGACTTCAGGCAAGAGACGAATGAGAAGGTGGTATTGAGAAGAAGACCAAGATAGCGTATCTTGGCCTTCATCTTCCACTATTTATACATGTTCTAGAGGCGGCTTTAAAGCTCCTCTTTAACGCGATGTCCAGTAGCCTAAGTAGCTCGAACCCTACTACAGCTATCCTAGTAATGAGTCATAGTAACTATCACATGCTACTACGACTTCTGCTGACTGATGACCGGTCCATGACTAATCTACGCTTACTATCGTAGTCATAACCGTATAGTAAGCGTTCACGTCTCTCCTCGTACCGTAATGTGAGTCCACTGAGCTCGTACCGCGACATTATGCCATGGTGTTCTTGGAAGAAGCCGTGCAACGTTTCCTGCTGGAGAGAGAGGATGACCATGCTATTGTATTAAAAGAAGGGGCTCCCGCTAGTCTAGGCACCAAACTGTACCCTATGAACCCCACTGAATTGGAGCATCTTCGAACTTTCCTGACCGAACATCTAAGTAAAGGATATATTAGGGAATCAAAATCCCCTTATGCATCACCCATCTTTTTTATCAAAAAGAAAGACAGCAAGCTAAGACCGGTACAGGACTACAAAGCCTTAAACACTTGGACAGTCAGAGACGAATACCCACTACCACTGATAGAAAGTATACTTACTTCACTTGGAACGAAGAGCCTATTCACGAAATTCGACATCAGATGGGGATACAACAATATCCGTATTAAGGAAGGAGACCAATGGAAGGTGGCATTCAAAACACCTTTAGGACTCTTCGAACCCTTAGTCATGTTCTTTGGCTTAACCAATTCACCAGCTACATTCTCAAGAGCCATGAATAGGATGTTCCAACACTTGCTAAACCGCTATCCGGGGGAGTTATACGTCTACATGGACGACGTTCTTATCGCAACAGAAGATGACCTAGAACGACACCATCTTATAGTAAAGGAAGTGCTGCAAGTGTTCCAAGACGAGAGCTATTTCCTGAAGCTCTCTAAATGTGCTTTCGAAACGCGGGAAATAGACTATTTAGGTATGACTATCAACAAGGGGATCATCTGAATGGGGCAAGACAAAGTATCTGGACTAGTAGACTGGCCTCGCGAATTAACAACCGTCAAGCAGGTTAGATCCACATTGGGAGTATTAAACTATCAAAGACCCTTTATTCCTAATTTCGCAACTATTGCACGACCTCTGAACAATCTCCTAAAGAAAGATACCCCGTTCCTATGGACTTCGGAACATACAAGCGCCTTGACAAAACTGCTCAATATCGCTACCAGCCGACCGACGCTGAAACAACCCAACCCTCAAGTGCCCTATGAATTACAAATGGACGCTTCGGCATATGCTAGCGGTGCTATCTTGACTCAGAAGGACACCAGAGGAAAGGCGCAAGTCGTTGGTTATCTATTGCGGACCTTCTCAGACGCTGAAAGAAACTACGATGTCTATGATAGGGAATTCTTGGCCCTCATCAGAGGATTGGAACACTGGCGACATCTCTTAGTCAGCACCCCCTTCCCTATTACTGTCTACGTGGACCATGCCAATTTACTCCATTATAAACATCCGCAGAAGATCAGCAGACGCGTTGCCAGATTGGTAAATGTACTCGCAGATTACGACCTCAGATTAGTCCATCGCCCCGGTCATCTCCTACAAGCTGACCCACTATCACGACATCCCAACTTCATCCCGACAGATTCGTCAGATAATGCGGAAGTTGTGGTCCTCCCGCCGTCCCTTTTCGTCTCGGTGATCTCGATCACCAGTCTCGATGACCGACTTCACGCCGCTCAACTTACACATCGCGAAGAACTCCTACGCCTCCCTGAATCGTCCACCCTCATCCAGGACGATGGTCTGTTCTTCCATGGCTCTCGACTAGTCATTGTGGACAATGTTGATCTTAAGAGGGGGGTGATTTCATCCTTCCACGACGTACCAACAGCGGGACACACAGGGATTGCAAAAACGTTAGATTCAGTACAACAACATTACTGGTGGCCCAAGATGAAGGAAGACATCACGGAGTACATAAGAGGATGCCTGACATGCCAAGCAAATAAGAATATGCCAGGGAAAGCTAAGATACTGATATACCCCATCACCCATGAAACAACGACACTCCCCTTCCAAGTGGTAGCTATGGACTTCATAACGAAACTACCAAAATCAAAAGGGTATGATATGGTTCTAACCATTACGGACCAAGGATGCACAAAATGCAGTATTTTCATCGCCTGCAACGAAACCATCGATGCGATTGGAGTAGCGAAACTGTATCTGGATCGGGTCTTACCGCATTACGGCCTCCCATCGAAGATCATCTCCGATCGAGATCCACGATTCACGGCCAAAATATTCAAGGAGCTTGCGCGAACGCTGAAAATCGAGCAGAACATTAGTACTGCTTATCATCCCCAGACCGATGGACAGTCTGAACATACGAACCAACGATTAGAGCAGTACCTACGAGTCTTCAGAAATCATCGGAATGACTGGGCTAAGTGGTTAGCAATCGCGCAATATACACTCAACATGTGGAAATCAGAAACAATGAAGAAAACTCCTTTCGAATTACTCTTCGGGTTTATCCCAAAAGTACACCAACCTTCGAATACAAAGACAGATGCGGTTGAAGTGACTAAATGCCTGACTCAACTCGAAGAGATACGAAAAGACACACTTACAGCAATGAGAAAGGCTCAAGAATCCTGGGTAACTCCATCCAGATTCCAAGGGTATCGAACTGGTCAAAAGGTCTGGCTAGATGCGAAGCACTTAAGAACGTCTCATCCTACTGCAAAACTTGCCCCAAAGAGATATGGCCCATTCATAGTCGCTAAGGAAGTATCAAAAACGTTGTACCAACTCGTCCTCCCGAAACACTGGAAGATACATAACGTCTTCCACACCTCGCTTCTGATGCCATATACAGAAACCCCCCTTAATGGGCAGACCTTCGAGGAACCTCTACCAGATATTATCGATGGTGAAGAAGAATGGGAAGTGGAAGAAGTCAGAGGTGAAAGAACAGTAGGGCGCAAGAAGACCACTCAATACCTCATTCATTGGAAAGGTTACTCAGATGCTCATGACAGTTGGGAACCCGCTAGCGGAGTACACGCTCCTGAGCTCGTGCAAGAATATAAAGATCGAGCGAAGACAGTGCAGATCAACAACATAGCTATGGATCCCTTTGGCTATGGACCTCGTCATCCTCCCGAACATTACTTCGTCAAGGACTGGGAGTTGTCTGAGCGAACTAAAGAGTACATCGAGCGACAGGTAGAGGCCTGGTCGTGGGTAGCTAATGACCACGATGCTCGCGCCGACACTCCTCGTACAAGAGATGACTCGTTCGGGTACACTACCTATCAAGAACCCGATGGACGCTGGCATCGACACTCCCGGGCTCGAACTAATTGTCGAGAAAGATTGAGACGCGACAAAGTAGAAGAACTTGTAGCGGAATGGATCAGACTTCACGGTGTCTATCCAGATGATGTCCCTCCGCCCATCATCTATCCAGAAGTAGCCCCATCCCCTATCATCCCACCTGCGTCAGCCACGGCCCCTAGTACTGAATCTTCACTCTCGACATCATCTTACATCACGCCGGCCGATACTGGTAATACGGGGGAGAATGTTGACTTCTGCCCAGCATTTGCACTGGGACCTGAACATCCAGGTGTAGGGTGGCATGTAGTCCGTAGGAGTGAACCTGATGCCTTCGAAATTCCATTCGAAGATGGAACACGGGGATTGATACCCTACATCCGATTCGTTATTAACCAGCGTGAGCAACCAGTCATCCTAGGTACGGAAGGAAGAGGGAAGCCTCAATACTATAAACCCCTCTATGCCCTTGCCATGCCAGCATGTATAGAAGCCAGGACGCCAGCAGGCCATTCCCTGGCCCTCTTCTCCGAAGGACACCCAGCGCGCAATGAAGTAGACCGCGCTCTGGCTCTCACGGTGGATCCCGGTGCAGCAGGGGACGTCCATAGGTTCCAACTCTCTATGAGGAGGAAACAGGAACTTTTCACACGTATGCGCGATCTGGATATCGCCTGGAACGACTGGTTGGCGGAGGCAGAAGGGATCGACTCACGCCTCAGAGCTTCCAATATTACTTCCCGCATCTACCCATTCCTTCCCCAGCCATTACCACGCGGGCTTGATGTATATCATATTACCGAACCTGGGTCTAACGATCGTAGGTTCAGAGCTCACATGGACCATCTGGATGGCCTTGCGCCATTACCCATTCCACCCAGGGTTAGGGAGACTGTTCCGACATGTAACCCTCCCTTGGAACGCCCCATATTGCACGACGAAGAACGCTGAGGCTCGGTCTGCCTCTACTGTGAAGATAGTCATATGGCATGACTCTGTCCGTGGCCCCACATCTTATGCGCGCATTCCACGCGCTGCAATGTCCCGATCTGTCACCTGTGTTTCAACGATCCATGTCCAGCTAGAGTCGTACAGACTCCTCGTCCAGTACCCTACGATAGGATTAACCCAGCGCGTATTGCTCGACTAGAGGAGGTCGTGGGCGGTGGAACGCAGCCGGCTAGAGAGGGGGTAGTGTCACGATCACATGACACGTGACGTGGCTTATGATGTGATTCGGGGAGTAGTCGGAGAATTGACGAAAGAATGACAGCTCACCCCATACTGACATGGCTCTTGAAATAATACAGAAAACCGTCCTGAAAATCACCAGTATGTACGATATAAAAGACGTAGTACAGCCTGTAGTCTCCTTGTCTTAGTTTCGTCTGAATTCCAGCCAAGTTGTTCTCATCTCGAGTTCACAGCGTGTCCCACTCGTCTCTTTCATCTTCTAGGCTAAGTTAAAACCTTAGCCTGACATCATTCACATTCCTGCCCTAAGCCCTCCAGTTGAGGTTCTAAATCTGAACTTCTCCCGCTGATTCCCCGAACGTCCTGGCTGGGACGTAACATTCGCAGACACCCTCGAACGAGAACGCACCCAGCAAGACCTCCAGAAGGGATTCCAAATGGAAGGGCAAGATATCGACTCCTATATCGCCAAGTTTAAGAAAGCAGTACGCGAAGCAGGGTATCGCTTTGATGATTCCCTCATCCTTGACAAGTTCACTAGCGGGCTCCCTGTCGAGCTCTACAAGAATGCCTATAACTTCCATAGCCCGAACACCTACGCCCAATGGAAGGTAGCTGTGCTGGAACAACAGTGCAAATGGATGCATCTGCAAACACGTTTGGGGGGACGTAAACCCCCAGGGCCTGGTAAGCCAAACAACACCTCCCTGAGAACTTTCAATGCTCCAAATCGCCCACAGCAGCAGCCACGTCAAGGATGGCAGACGTTCCGGAATCATCCGGATGCCATGGACACTACCCCAGGAAGGGTGAGAGCTCGCCTCGCTGGATCAGAAGAAATCGACTATGCCAAACTGCCCTACATGGCCCAAGGGGGGCAACAGCCCAATCAGGGAGTAGTAGACATGAAGAACATCGCCTGCTTCAATTGCGGGAAACTCGGACACATGCAATGCACCTGCCTCCAGCCCCGCTGCCCACGCAACAACGCGAACTGGCAACCACGCCAAGGATGCGGGGCCTTCATCGAAGAGGTGCAAAGCGTACACAAAGAACCTCTGATACAATTTGAGGATGACGGCGGCAGTAGCCGTGGCGCCCGCGCCACCACTGAGATGCCACAAGAACGGGTGACCAGCTGGATAAATGGAGTTCGAAACCTTGACGAAGAAGCCAGGGATTTGGTAGTCCGGAACCTAATGGGGCGAGAGGATTTTCAAAGCGCCTGAACCTGATGGCCTGGGTGAGGGCATTATGGTGTAACTCTGTATTCATAACGTGCTATCAATCTATGCATGTTCCAGTTTCACTGCGCGCAAGTTACGCCATGGCCGACAAACGAGCACTAGTGGACTCAGGTGCCACTAACAACTTTATCCATCCGGATTTCATCCGAAGAATGAGGCTAGGCCTCAAGGAACTAGACCGTCATCGAAAGATCTGGAATATCGACGGCACGCACAACAAAGGAGGCAAGATCACCCATTGCGTGGATCTTGAAGTCAAAACCAAAGGAATCAAGAAGGAGATGAGGTTCCTAGTCACAGACGTAGGAGGGGAAGACATCATCCTCGGATATCCATGGCTGGCCACGTTCCAACCAAATATCCAGTGGGCCACAGCCACATTACACGAAGCTGAGTATCCCGTTGTACTTCGCACCACCAACCCCGTCAAACCACGTATAGACCCCGTCATTGCCCGTCTAATAGTTCAAAAACTCCTGCTGCCTAACAAGCAGAAGATCAAAGAAGAGCTGCGACAAGAATGCGGGATTGAGGAAGCCAAAGTATGCGCCACCACCTCCACCGAACTAGCCATCGAGGCGCAACAATACACGGAGAAGAGAGCAGTCCTGGAAGAGTACAAACGACACATGAAGATCTTCAGCGAAGAAGAATCGAATCGATTTCCTCTGTCGAAACCCTGGGATCACGCTATTGAATTCAAACCAAACGCTCCGGACACCATTGATTGCAAGGTTTACCCAATGAGCCAAGCAGAAGATAAGGCACTGAAGGAATGGATAGACGAACAACTGGTGAAAGGATATATTAGGCCCTCTAAATCCCTGTACGCATCTTCATTCTTTTTCATCAAAAAGAAGGACAGAAAACTACACCCAGTACAGGACTACCGGAACATCAACAAATGGACCATACGCAACCAATACCCTCTCCCACTCATACCTGAACTCATCGCCAATCTTAGCAAAGCGTTCATATTCACCAAACTCAACATTTGCTGGGGGTACAACAACGTGTGTATCAAAGAGGGAGACCAGGAAAAGGCGGCATTTAAGACGCGCTACGGACTCTTTGAACCCACGGTAATGTTCTTCGGACTAACAAACTCCCTGGCAACCTTTCAAACGATGATGAACGAAATCTGTAAAGACCTTATCGCCTATCACGAGACAAAAGGAACGATTATCAGGGTATACATGGACGACATTGGCATCGCTACATGATCTAACGAATAGGCACACATTGACATGGTACATGACATATTGGACCTGCTGGAACAAAACGATCTCTTCCTCAAACCGGAGAAGTGCATCTTCCACGCCCCTAGCATCGATTACCTGGGGGTAATCATTGAAAAGGGGGTGACTCGCATGGACCCTGTCAAAATTTCCGGCATCAAAGACTGGCCCACCTCAAGAAACGTCAAACAGGTGCGATCATTCCTAGGCTTCTGCAATTTTTACCGCGCTTTCATTTGAAACTTTGCTACACATGCACAACCCCTCAACAAACTCACACGCAAAGACACCGAATGGACATGGACAGTTGCAGAACAAGAGGCATTTGACAAGATCAAGAAACTCATCACAGAAGAACCAGTACTTGCACATGCCAAACTGGAAGATCAGTTCGAACTAGAAGTGGACACCTCAGGCTTCGCAGTAGGAGCGGTACTACTCCAACGCAAGGAAGACGGCAAAAGACATCCTATTGCCTACTACTCAAACACCCTCAGCGCGGCAGAAAGAAACTACGACATCTATGATCTAGAACTCCTGGCAATTGTCAAGGCACTTCGAAACTGGCGCCACTACCTAGCGGGATCCCCACACAAGATCAAAGTCTTCTCGGATCATATGAACCTACAGTACTGGCACTCACCACAAAAGATAAGTCGCCGCGTAGCCTGGGAAGTACTCAAACTTTCTGAATACAACATCGAGATTCACCATATTAAAGGAACGGCAAATGGAAGAGCTGACGCCCTATCTAGGCGACCAGACTATGACCAGGGAGAAGGCGATAACGAACACATCACAGTATTGCCAGATGAGGTCTTCATCAGGGCCACAGCACTAGATACCATGGAAGACCCCCTTCGGATCAACGCCACCATATCGGTACAAGAGATGGAAAAGGTAAACCCGGTGTACACCCAAGACGTCGACAAACTCCACCCTTGGATTGACCCACACAGACTAAAACAGATCGAAGGCACATGGTACAAAGACGGACGCCGGGTGGTCACGGGAGGACTCCTAGAAAAGCAAGAACTCATCAAGAATCATCACGACCCCCCCGTATATGGACACCCCGGGATCAGCCGAACGATTAAACTTGTGGAACGATACTACTGGTGGCCGGGTCTTTGACATGAGGTGATGGACTATGTCAAAGGATGCACCGACTGTCAAAGAATCAAAGTCAACACTAGGGCCATCAAAGCGCCGCTGCGCCCCATATTCCCTAAACTGGAAGCTATGCTGTTTGAAACTATCGCTCTTGATTTCATCACTAAACTCCCTGTGGCGCAGGATTGCAATACGATCCTCACGATAACCGATCACGACTGCACGAAGATGTCTCTGTTCATTCCCTGTCAAGAAGAGATATCGGCTGAAGGAACCGCCGCCCTGTACGTAAAACATGTGTTCCCTCGATTCGGATTACCCGGCAAGATAATCAGCGACAGAGACCCGTGGTTCGCATCAAAATTCACACACGAGCTATGCAACATCCTGGGCATCGAGCAGAACATCTCCATGGCATACCATCCACGCACTGACAGGCAATCAGAACATACCAACCAGTGGTTAGAGCAATACTTGCGATTTTGGGTCAACGAACAGCAAGACGACTGGATCCACTATCTCCCCATGGCTGAGTTCACGCACAACAATTGGCCTAGTGAAACCACTAAAGAATCCCCATTCCAGCTCCTCATGGGATACAATCCACGCGCTGATTGGACCAATAGACCCTTGCCAATTCCACAAGTAGTGCTCAGAATCAAACAATTCAAGGAACTCCGCCAGCACGTGCAGTCACTGATGATCAAAGCGCAGCAGGGGTGGATCAAGGCAAAAGATATGCCCAAGTTCCAAATTGGGGATCAAGTATGGCTGGAAGGACGCCACCTACGTACACACCAACCAACGGCAAAACTAGTGGCCAGACACCACGGCCCATTCAAGGTTGCTCAGGTGATGTCCGCAGTCAATTATTGCCTAGAACTTCCCACGCAGTGGCAGATTCACCCAGTGTTCCATGTGGACCTCCTTATTCCCTATCGCGAAACACCCATGCACGGACCCAATTATCAGTGCCCACCACTGGATCTAGTGGGCAGCAAAGAAGAATACAAAGTTGAGAAGATTCTAGACTCTCAGCGGTTTGGCAGAAGTCGCAAACTGCAGTATTTGGTCAAATGGAAGGGATACCCAGACTTGGACAACCAGTGGGTCAACAAAGATGATGTATTTGCAGATGACGCGATTCGGGAATTCAAAAATTCCAACCCCGCTTGCGAAACACATATAAGCGCAGGGAAATCCCAAGAGACGTCCCCATCCCCTTCTTCCACTGTCACCATTACTCATGCGCCCATCCTCCCCAGTCAACTTTCACTATGTCGTCAACACCGAGCTATCCACACCTTACTGAGTACAGTCCACACCACCATCACCCCTGTTGTCTACCCTCACCCTTCACCAGCAAGGAGATTGTCCTCCTTCCACCACATCATCCCGAGTTCCTTCGCCGTCCCCCACTCTTTATTCCGAGACCAACCAGCCCAGTCGACTCGGAAGCAACTATGTCCCGACCAGAGCGCCTACTCCAGCAGGCGACGAACAAGGGTATGTACCCAGCCACCCATCGTCCCCACCGGGGCCCGACGAGGACAGGGATCCGTACGACCCAGCCAAACACCTCGAGATGCATCCGTATTTACGTTACACCACCCATCTCACCACGACACACTCGGAAACCCCCCCACTATGTGGACCCACCGGGGAAGCTCTCACACTACCGGCACCACCTCAATCCGCGCTTTGCTGCGATCAAGAGGAGGAACATATGTTGGAGACTGAAGATCGGCCAGAGACTCCCCCACCCAGGGGATATCAGTTCAACTGGGGAGTACATTATATTCCATTCCAGATTCGAGACGCTCAAGAACGTCTTTGGCCTGCCCAATATACTCAGCTCATCCTTACCGCCGACCCCTTCGTCCTGGCCTTCCGCACCAGGAGCAACCAGCAGTACAGCAAACCCGTCCACATCGTCCCCTACTTTGACCAACAGTCCACTTCCCCCACTTACACCGACAACGACCTCACATTCCTGCTCTCCGACACGGGATTAGTCGACTCGGTCGATCAAGCGCTCCTTCACATGAAGGACCTCACCCTTGTGGCCGAAGTGCATCGATATCGGTGCATGACCCTCAGCTGGTGTGCTCAGCAACACCGGGTTGCAGTGGAGCAGATGAAGCTGGAGCGCATAGAGATCGAGAGGAACAGGTGCGTGGCTCGACTTCAACGTGCCCATGCCGTCGACCACATCGAGAACGAGCGGTCCTCGCTCCACCGCGGTCCACAAGCGGAAGAGGATGTGAAGGAGTTGGAGGTGATCTGTCACATGCAGTCCCTTGGTACAAACCCCCTCGCAGTCATGCGCGGTCAAGCTGGGGCTTGATCCTGAAAAGGGGGTGATGTTACGTTTCGTTCTTGGACTGCCCAGCCCGATCGTGAACTCTGACGTGTTCGCGATGACTCGACATGTCAGTAGTAATGTGTCATGGACTTCGGATCTTACTGCCTCGTGTCTCAGCTGACTGATGACTTCTATTGTTGTACATGACGTGGCTTATGCTTTCCCTCCCGAGTTCCATTGTCGTACGATACCAGTATTACATTGTGGATGACTGATTCCTAGGATCCCTGTCCTAGGATTTATGCTACTTACACTATTGGCTACATACAAGTTCGAGCGGAGCTAGAACTGGCTCCCTTACATGTATTTAAGCTCGTAGTACTACGGACCAGGATCCCCATCTTGGTCTTCTTCAAATACCACTCTCTAACTCGTCTCTGATACTAGGAGTCTGTGAGGCTTCTAAGTGAACTAGCTCTGGCATATCCCTTCGTGACCAAGAGGGATCCCTGTGACCTTATTCCCCAGTTCCCTCATGAATGGTGGACACGCCGACCGTAACTTACCTGCCTGGTACTACGTGTCATTTCGTCTGTGAATACCTCAACTCCCAAACCGCAAGGCCGTACAAGTGGTACTACATTGTCAACCATCCCAGTTGGAGGTACATCCGTAAAGTCCCATCTGTTCCCCCGAACATTCCACTCAACTTCCCTCTATTCACTTATCACGATCACCTCGGAGCCTACCAGCAGCACCCTGCAGTATTCCCCAACTCTCCCGATAACCACCGTTTTCGCCCCGAAGGGAACCCACATTATACAGATGCCTAAGTCAGGCCAACGTCTGTGGTAGACATAACACCAAGCCGACCCCCTGTCCTGTCATCCCTCTTTCATTCCTGATGGGGTGGCGGATAACACAGACGTTCTTGTTCTCCCACCTTCCCTGTTCATTGATCTTATCATGGTTACAACGCTCGATGACTGCCTCCGTGCCGCACAGTCCTCCCACCATGACGTCCTCACTGCCCTCGCCACTACAGGCGCTGCCCACTTGGTTGGCTCTCTTTTCTACCACGACTCTTGTCTCGTCATTGTGGACAATGTCAACCTTAAGCGGGGGGTGATTTCATCCTTTTACAACGCCCCGACTGCAGGACATCCCAGAATTACGAAGACACTAGACGCCATCCAGAGGCATTATTGGTGGCAAAAGATGAAAAATGACGTCACCGAATACGTAAGGGGATGCGCGCTATGTCAAGCAAGTAAGAACCTGCCGAATCAAGCGAAAATACCGATCAATCCAATCATACATGACTCAGCTCCATTACCCTTTCAGGTCATTGTGATGGATTTCATTACAAAGTTGCCAACATCAGAAGGGTATGACATGATCTTGACCATAACTGATCAAGGATGCACAAAATGCAGTGTGTTTATCCTGTGTCGAGAGAAGATAGACACTCTCGGGGTAGCGCAACTATACCTAGAGAGAGTTCTCCCCCATTATGGACTCCCAGAAAAGATCATCTCCAACAGAGATCCCCGCTTTACAGCCAAAGTATTCAGGGAGGTGATGAAGACTTTACAGATCGAACAAAATATCAGTACCGCATATCACCCACAGACAGATGGGCAGTCTGAATGTACTAACCAACGACTGGAGCAGTACCTCCATATCTTTGGGAACCATCATGACAATTGGGCTCGCTGGCTCCCCATAGCACAATACACCTTGAACGCATGGCAATTGGAAACAACAAAACAGACTCTGTTCAAACTCCTCTTTGGATTTCTGCCCACGGTTCATCAACCCTCCACAACAAAAACAGACTCGGAAGCAGCATCCGTCAGATTGCAAAGATTGACTGAAGTCCAGAAAGTGGCATCCAATGCCATGAAGAGGACACAAGAGTCATGGATCGATCCAGGGTCCTATCAGGGATATCAAGTAGGACAGAAGGTTTGGTTGGAAGCTACAAATCTGAAAACAACTTATCCGACCACGAAATTGGTGCCCTGAAGATACGGGCCATTCTTGATTGCAAAGGTAATCTCACGAGTTACTTATCAACTCGTTCTGCCCTCACAATGGAAAATACACAACATATTTCACGCGTCTCTCCTTATGCCTTATCAAGAAATGGCACTACATGGCACAAATTTCACAGAACCCCCTCTGGATATTATTGATGGGGAAGAAGAATGGGAAGTGGAGGAAATATGGGGAGAGAGACATACAGGAAGGGTGAAGAAGCTTCAGTACCTGATCCACTGGAAAGGATATGCAGACGCCTTCAATAGCTGGGAACTTGTTACGTTTCGCCTGCGGACTGACGGACCGGTTGTGGACTCTGACGTATTCGCGATGACTCGGTATGTCAGGAGTAATGTGTCATGGACTTCGGATCTTGTTGCCTCATGTCCCGGCTGACTGATGACTTCTATTGTTGTACGTGACGTGGCTTACTATGCTGACTGATGTCCTCTATTGTTGTATGAGATTCGGATTACGACGACGACTGCGCATTCTATTATTAGTTTACGCTACTTACGCTATTGGCTCAGTATGAGTTCGAGTGGAGCTAGGACTGGCTCCCTTACTTGTATTTAAGTTCACAGTAGTACGGACCAGGATCCCCATCTTGGTCTTCTTCAATTACCACTCTTCACTCGTCTTCTGTGCTAGGGACTTACAAAGTCCCTAAGTGAGCTAGCTCCGGCATATCCCTTTGTGACCAAGGGGGATCCCCGTGACTTCGTCTCCATCTTCCCTTGTGAATGGTAGACTCGCCAACCGTTGTGTATCCGCCAAACACCACGTGCCACCTCGTATTCGAATACCTCAACTCGCGTACCGCTCGACCCACCCATTGCTACTACATCATTGACAACCCTCGGTGGAGGTATATCCGTAAAGTCGACGGACCGCCGCCCAATGTGCCTATTCAAGAAACCCTCTACACCTTCCGAGACTCCACGGGCACGTATTGGCCTCATCCCGCTGTATTTCCAGACTCCTTGGATAATCACAGATTCTACCCACAAGGGAACCCACGTTACAACAGCGTCTAAGTCAGACGAACGTCCGTGGTAGATGTAACAGAACTAGTGGCGGACATACACGCTCCCGACCTCCTGAAAGAGTATAAGAGCAAGAAGATTGGAGTGCAGCTCAATAACATTGAGATGGACCCCTTCGGATACGCTGACCGCCATCCTCCCTCTCATTACCTCATTAACGACCATGAGCTCCCTGCATTAACTATTGACTATATCAATCAACAGGTTGAAGCTTGGTCTTGGGTAGCTAACGATCACGATGCGCACACGGATACCCCGCACAAGCATGACAACTCATTCAGTTACGCTACGTACAGAGAACCCGATGGACGTTGGAGGCGGCATTCGCGTGCGCGGGCTAACCGTAGGGAACGTCTCAGACGAGATAAATGCAAAGAACTAGTAGCGGAGAGGATCCGGGCTCATGGTGTCTATCCCGACGACGTCCCCCCTCCGATAGCAGAACTGGGCGAAGAGCTCGTACCTTCCACGGTGCTCAGTACCGTCTCATCACTCCCACCAACTACTCCAGCCTCATCTATGACAGCTGGGGATCTGAGCGCACCTAGGGACGCTACTGACTTCAGACCTGCCTTTGTCCCTGGACCGGAACACCTGGGAGCTGGCTGGCGCATGGTTCGTCACAGTGAACCATACTCATTTGAAATTCCATTCAAGGACAGTAATAGAGGTCCAATACCCTACATAAGATTTGTTATCAACCAACATGACCAGCCCGTGATACTGGGTACAGAAGGAAAAGGGAAACCACAATATTACAAGCCACTTTACTTGATTCCCATGCCGGCACGTGAAGAAGCGGGAACACCCACCGGACATTCCCTGGCGCTGTTTTCAGAAGGACATACCTCGCGCAATGAGGTCAACCGTGCTCTCGCCCTTGTAGCAGATCTGGGAGCAGCCACGGATGTCCACCGATTCCGCTTCTCATTGAGGAGGAAGCAAGAACTATTCACTCGTATGCACGATCTCGATATCACATGGAACGACTGGCTCGCGGAGGCTGAGGGGATCGATCTTAGGTTACGCCTCTCGAACATTACTTCCCACATATATCCTTTCCTCCCTCAGCCCCTGCCCAGGGGACTCGACATGTATCATATTACCAAACCAGGATCGAACGACAGACGCTTCCAAGCGCACCTTGACCATTTGGACAGTCTCGCACCCTTGCCGATCCCTCCAAGGCCAAGGGAGGACGCTCTGGCTCGCGACCCCCCGCTCCAATGTCCTGCATTGCATGACGAAGAGCTGTGGGATGCCATTTGTTTGTATTGCAATGAAGGACACACGGCACATCTATGCCCCCGACCCCATGTCCTCTGTGGCAAGCATTCAATGCGTTGCCACGTTCTGGTTCATCACCCCAGATTTGGTGCTCCTTGCCCTGCACGAATCATTTGATCACCCCGTCCTGAACCCTACGATTGCATTAACCTGGAATGTGTGAGACGGATTGAGGAAGCCACATGTGGAGGGGAGTCCGCACCTAAGGAGGGGGTAGTGTCACGATCACATGCCATGTGACTCAGGGAAACCTCGGATGACAGTGCAGAATAGTGACAACTCAGTACTGACATGGCAATGCTCTGAATACCAGAAAATAGCTATGAAAATCCCAGTTTTGTATGATATAAAAGACCAGTCATAGCACTTGTAGTTGACTTGTCTCAGTTTCGTTTCTCATTGCAATCCAAGACCTGTTGTATTCAACTTGAGTGCATAGCGTCAACCCTCTCATCTCCACTGTTACGTTTGGCCCTCCGGTACGCGCCACTACGCCACCACGTGACCCAGAAAACCCGTCCCCTGTGAAGTTTGTCGCCTGGAGTCCTGCAAGAGATCCATTAGACGCCGACGCGCAAGCAGCCGAAGAAGCCGAGGCTAGGGAACGCTGTTGAGACGCGACTGATTTAAGTCACATGTCTCGTGGGATATGATTGAGTCATTCCCTTCCTTATACGGTATCTGACCCTTATGGTTAGATTATGGACTTCCGGACTTGTACGGACCGGTTATTGTTTATCCTTATTTTGTAGTTCCTTATTAGGTTCTCCTTGTTCTTATTGTTAAGATACCGATCACATCCGCATTAGGCGGTTTTATTGTTCTCTGCCCTCCAATGGCATTTCTCCCTCTGGCGCACAGACCAGGTGCATTTTGTTTGAGTCACCAGTGCGCACAGACCATTATTAGCTAAGCGTCCTGTATATAAGGTCTGCTGTTTTCGCCCTCACACTTCAGAGTTTTCTTCACCTCTGAAGTGTAAGTCCTTCTTTACTACTAAGCCTCTACCTTACGCTGACAAGTACTATAGTTACTTTTGTCTCTTAGGTGTGTTGCGCTGCTAATAGAGTTTTCTTCACCTCTGAAGTTTACTTTTGTCTCTTAGCCGCTCTTGCTATATCTCGCTGTTAGTGCTGCCAGCTCAACAAACGCCTCTGGAAGTTCCACCAAAGTCGCGCTCTACACCTGCGCGCAGCTATACTGGCCACCCAGTATATGTTCCCACAAGACCCACCTCAAGAACCGGAAGATTAGCGCCGGTGACGTCATTGCCCGTCACGTGACCCTGGCACGTGACCTGGCCTAGAATGCACCAGAAGAGTCCAGATGAGCTTGTGCCTGGATTAGAACGTGTGTTATCGATTGTGCCTGGTTTGTGATCCGTTACTGTATTTGTCTTGACTTTCCCGTGCCTCGTCCCTGTGGCTTGATGCGCCCATGGACTGTATGTTTCAGCCACCATCAGTAGCGTTGGACATGTGTTTTCCGCAGTTCCGCAGTTTCCGCAGCATTCATGTGACAGTTGTATTAGGGTTTCAGCTGAGTTCCAATAGCTCTCCCTACGAGTATAAGTAGCACGTAGAAGCGACCTTAGACGGTAGCTTTGACTTCTTGTATCTTCCATACAACCTAGTCCGAGTAGTTCCCAGTTCCCCCTCTGCTCTCAATCCACTTCCTCTTCTCTTTGCCCTACGTGCCCTCGGAGTTAGTCCAGCATCACAGCGGCGTCCGTACCCTACGCAGACCTCGGAGTTCATCCCTCTGCTATAGCGGTGTTCCCTCCCCCTCATCACGTGATCGATTGGTTGAGCGTGCTAGCTCAGCATATACGAGCGAAGTCATTCTTTTCTTCTACCTTTTCGTTGCTATCCGAATCCTGCAGATCGTCCGTTTCGGACTTATCATCGACGAGCAAGAACGACAGCAAGCGCTAGCTCAAGCGACAGAACAAGAGCAAGTCAACACCAGGCCGTTAGGAACCCCTTGAGAGCCGGTCGAGTGCGATCTCCCGAAGTGCGCCCTACGGAGCGTAACATCCACCCTCACTTCCAGTGGACTTAGACCGTTCACTCATTGCTTCCTACTTTGAGACTGAACCCTTAGCCACTGTCGTGGTTCTATCTCCACTGCACTCAAAAGTCCTCCAGGCTTCTCCCACCATTATCCCGAACATTCCTTGCAGAATGTAACAATTGGGGTCTCCTACTTCAGCCACCCTTGCGCATGTTCTGTCTGCTGAGGTGTCCATTGCATTTGGATCGTATCTGGGTGGTGGCACCCCTTGTGGCGGACCCCAATTAGGGGGTTGTGGCCTCCAGCGGGGTTGGGCTGATGATGGAGGTGCTTTGCCTTTGAAGTTGTCGAGGCGCGCCTTCATGTGGATGTACTGCTTTTGTTGGCGCAGGGCACACCTCTTCCAGTCCTTGAATGTGTGGGGTTTGTCCAGTTCATATACTTTCATGAAAAGGGCTTGGGGTAGTCCCACCCTAAATCGGTCGATTGTTTGGCAGTTGTTGAGATTATAGTGAGCCTTTTGTGCTAGTCATTCAAATTGGACCACATACACATTGATGTCCTCTCCCATCATTTTGATTCCCTTTTGCAGTTCTGCTTGAGCTTGTTCTTCTTCCAGGATATTGGAGAATCGTTTGGCGAATTTGGTCGTGATGTGATTCCACAGAGTCTGGGAATATTGGCTTACTCCTCGTCGTACTTCCCTGTTTAGCCATTCGAGCATGGTCAGCGTCCGCTCGCTGACGTTGACCCCTTTGATGTATCCCAGGAATAGGAGTGATCGTCGGTATTCGTTTTGCATGATGGGGGCATCCAGATTCATGCCCCAGTATACATGCCATTGTGTTAAGAAGGCTTCATATTTAGTGCGATCTCCATCGTATACAGTCAGGGGTTCACCTGATAGTCTGTCCGATCCATGTCCACCGCCTCCTCCTGGTCCCGGAGGTGGTCCTCCTCCTCCTGGAGGTCCTTCTCCTCCTGGTGGTCTTCCTCCTCCTGGGAATCCTCCTCCTATCGGCCCTGGTCCTGGGAATCCTCCCGGTAATCTGCCTGGCGGTGGTGGTGGACCTGCTGGGGGATCCAGTTGATCTGGTCCTATAGCTTGGAACAATGCCGTGTCATCTGCAGTCATTCAATGTCCGGTGTTGGGGTTTATGGGGCTGAGGATGGCTTCAGCTTCTTCTCTGATACGTTGGACCTCCTCCATGGTTTGAACTTCTGTGGCCATGGGACTTCTAATGTGAATCTCTTCCGGGACTGTGATGTGTAAGGACTCAGCTATATGGGCTAGTAGGCTTGAGTCATCTCCTGTTCCTGGTTGTACTTCGCTTTCCGTGGCTGTGTGTTCTTCCGCTGGTTCTTCATGACTTGATTCAGAGGGTGCCTGCTCCCTCGGTTGTTCTTCTTCGCTTTCACTCCCGCTGTCTCCGTCAAGTGATCCCCAGTCTTCTCCTTGGAGTTCTCTTGAGTTGATGTCACAGCAATAATGTCTTCTGGCCGGTCGTACAATGTCCCACCGATTGTCTATGGGGTTCCACATAACCTCTGTCCAACAGAAGTTTGAATAGTTGAACTCAACTGGGCAGTATCTGATGGGGTCTGCAGGGAAGTCGACAAAATATCTGGTGTTGCCTCTATATTCTCTCCACCTTGCTGCACCTAGGAATCGTCGCGGTACTGATCTTTCTCCTCTTGTTTCGAGGTTGTAGGGTCGGAAGTTTCTCCACTGTTCTCTTGTAGTGAACACCACGTTTGGGGGATCTTGGTCTTAATGTTACGCTACCATGGCGTTAGTCCGACTTGGTGTCACAGATGTGTTCATTTTTGCCTTTTGTGGATCACGTGACCTGCCATCACTGTAATGCTACCACAGCGCTTTAGTTTGACTTGAACTCGTACGACGGCGTTCACGACTTAGCTGATTGGAGCCCTACTCGCAGTGTTTCAATAAGTCCGTAAAAGACCACTAAGGCGATCCACAGTGTTCGTCCTAAGAGTATTAGGGCAACTCCGACTTGTCGTGTCGAAAGGGCCAGGGTCCTAGACTCGTAGATCAGGACGCAGGAGGGATCGTTTCCTCCTAAAGATGAAAAGGCTTCAGAGCCTTCTTATAGACGAGTGAGAAGAGTGGTATTTGAGAAGAAGACCAAGATGCTCTTCTTGGTCTTCGCGAACCACTATTTATACATATTCCAGAGGTAGCTTTAAAGCTCCTCTTCGAGTCGTGTCCAGTAGCGTAAGTAGCTTGAACCCTACTACCGCTATCCTAGTAATGAGTCATACTAACTATCACATGCTAGTACGACTCGTGCTGACTGATGGTCGAAGTCCATGACTAATGCTCTCTTACTATCGTAGTCATAACCGTATAGTAAGAGTCCGAATCTCCTCTCCATGTGTACCGTAAAGTCCGTAAAGGTCCGACCGTGACATCACCCCCTTTTCAGGCGCGACGCCCACGTCGTCCTTGGTTTCCTACTCCACCCATCCATCCAGCCTGCACCTCCTCGATCCGATCAAGGGCATTAGCCATTTCGAGGCGGAACTTACTCCGCGCCAACTCCCCCTTGATGCCTCCTAACGTGGCGGCCAGCTGATGGAGGCGCTGCTCCATTCGCTCGGCCTCGTACGTGTATGAGCGGTAGCGGTGGACCTCCGCTCTGAGGCTTACGTCGTGCAGCTCTCCAAGAGCGCGATCGAAGCGGGGGCGGTCGTGGTAGCCTCCGGCGAAGACCATGAGGTCCTCTTGAGGGTAGTGGGGCTTACCTGTAGCCCGCACCTGCGGCTTGGCGTACAAGGGCTTGGAATACACCTTTTCCCCGTCCTCTACTAACCCCAACACTATCGGATCGGCGTTCATGATGGTCTGGACATAGGCCGCTTGACAAGTGCATCCTTGTCTGTCAGTGATGGGGTAGTGAATGAAATCTTCTCCCCGGTTGTACTTATACCCGTGCGGAGGCGGTCCTAGGGTTCGGTGGCGGAGTTGAAGGAGGGGGAAGAGAGGGGGCGCGTCTGCCCATACTCCTCCTCGGTACAGGGGACGCCCGGTGGTGTCGCAGGCGTAGGGGGTCTCGCGGGGGTCGTCAGTATCAGTGGCGGTGACGATGAGCGGGTGCTCATCTGGGTAGAAGTCCTGGAGGCTTCCTCGCGCTTGCTCCAGTATCGTTTCATCCGCTCTTGTGCCCCTCGCTTCCGCCGCTCCATCATCTCCGACCACCGTTCGGTCGCCCTCCGAAGCTGCTCCCTCTGCCAGCTCTCCGCTACTTGCCTCCACTTCTCCTCCCGCTTCCAGTCTTGCCATCGTCATGTTGCCAACGACGGGTTCCTCGACCCACTGCTCCACTCGTACTGGGAGAGGTCGAGGACCGGGCTCTTCGTCGTCGCAGAGAGCTGCACGAAGCCGATCAACTTCGGGCGTCGTAAGAGGGGTGCAGTTGAGGCGTTGTCTGTCCTCAGTGACGAGCCACCAGCTGGCGACGTTGCTGGTGTCGGCAGTGTGCTCCGCGGGGATAAGGCTCTGTAAGGCTGCGATGAGCTCTTGACTGGTGACGGGGCCCGTGTTTGAGGCAACGCGTGCAATGGCGTTGGCGGCAGAGGGAATGGACATTGTAAAGAGGAGGGATGAGAGGAATCCAGAATGATTGTTGGAAGAGGGGGATGATTCTTCCGACGATATTCCTCGAACTTTTAAGTCATTGGTGGATCGTGGGTTCAACAATTTGTACTCAGCTATGGCGTCATCGGCAAATATATCATCCTTATCGATCCACTGGTTCTCCGAGTCGGAGTATCCCTTCCACTTGATCAGGTACTGTAGGCGTCTTTTTCTGCCGAAGTGCCGGTGATCTAGAATCTTTTCGACCTCATATTCTTCTTCTCCTTCTACCAAATCTGGTGGTGGGCGCTGGAAGTTTTCTCCGTGCATGAGCGTTTCGCGATAAGGTGTGAGAAGATCGATGTGGAACACTGGGTGGATGCTCCACTGCGTGGGAAGTTCCAGTTGATAATTTACCGACGATAGGACCCGTGTGATTTTGAAAGGTCCATGCCGTCTTGCCACTAGTTTTGGCGTCGGTTGATTGGTTCTTAAGTGACGCCCCTCCAGCCACACGTAATCCCCTGTCTGGAGCTTTGGGGTATCTTTATGTTTGACCCACATGAGTTGCACCTTTTTGATAAGTTCCTGGGCTTCTTTCCGTGCTTCTCGGAATTGTTCCAGTCTCGTGGTGATCTGTGGGATAGGGGACGGCTTATCGATCCAATCAGCGCGGGGGTCGTATCCCATGAGAAGCGAAAACGGAGACTTCCTTGTTGCCTCGTGGGGCCAGTTGTTGTGCGCGAACTCTGCTATTGGCAGGAAATCCGCCCAGTTGTCTTGACGCTCATTGGTCCAGAATCGGAGGTACTGTTCTAGCCATTGATTGGTTCGTTCAGATTGTCCGTCTGTTCTGGGATGATACGCCGTGGATATATTTTGTTGGATTCCCAAGATTCGGCATAATTCTCGTGTGAACCTGGAAGCGAAACGAGGGTCTCGGTCGCTGATGATTTTAGACGGTAGTCCGAATCGCTTGAAGACGTGAGTTGCATATAGTCCCGCGGTTTCTTCCGCTGTGATTTCTTCGTTACAGGGGATGAAGACCGAGGCTTTGCTGCAGTCATGGTCAGTTACCGTTAGGATGGTATTGTAGCCTTGTGAATCCGGAAGTTTAGTGATGAAGTCCAGCGCGATGGTCTCAAACGGGAGTGCGTCTTCCTTTGGAGTGATGGGCATTAGGGGGGCTCTGGTAGGGCGCATGTTGACTTTGTGTCGTTGACATTCTGCGCATCCCTGTACATAGTTTCGGACATCCATCTTCAGTTCTGGCCACCAGTATCTTCTTTCTACCAGCCTTGTAGTTCGTGCGATTCCAGGGTGTCCGTGTACCGGCGGATCATGGTGTGTCACAATGAGCTCTCGTTTTTCGTCCAGCGACCCAGTGATTACGTACTTTCCTTGTCAATACCATGCCCCATTGACGTATTTCAGTTGTTGGGGGTCTACCCAGTAGCACAGGATTATTTCTTTTTGCGGGGGTTCCTGTGCTGCTTGTATGGTGGTTGTTCGTGCGAAGACATCCTTGGGTAGTACCACTACGTTCTTGTTGTCTCGTTCGCCTTGGTTGTAGTCCGGTCGTCGGGAAAGTGCATCGGCGCGACCGTTCTTCGTTCCTGGGATGTGGTGAATCTCGAAGTTATACTCCATGAGTTCCAGTACTTCCCTGGCGACTCTTCGACTTATCTTTTGTGGCAGTTTCCAGTATTGGAGGTTTATGTGGTCCGAGTAAATTTTGATCTTGTGCGGTGATCCGGCCAGTAGCGGTCTCCAATGTCGAAGGGCTTTGACGATTGCGAGGAGTTCCAGGTCGTATATGTCGTAGTTCCTTTCTGCTTCGCTGAGTGTTGCCGAATAGTATCCTAGTGGGTGCTTTTTGCCGTCTTCTTTCTTTTGGAGTAGTACTGCTCCCGTTGCAAATCCCGAGGCGTCCACTTCAAGTTTGAACGGGTCTTCGAGTTTCGGGTGTGCAAGTACCGGTTCTTCTGTGACCAACGTTTTGAGCTTCTGGAATGCTTTGTCTTCTTCCTCGGTCCATCTCCATTCCGTATCCTTCCGCGTGAGCTTGTTGAGCGGTTTGGCGTGTGTTGTGAAGCCGCGAATGAAGAGTCGGTAAAAATTGCAGAAGCCTAGGAATGAGCGAACGTCATGGACCTTCGTGGGTGTCGGCCAGCTTTTGATACCAGAGATTTTTACCGGGTCCATGCGTGTTACCCCCTTTTCAAGGATTACCCCCAGGTAATCCATTCGCGGCTTGTTGAAGAGGCATTTCTCGAGTTTGAAATAGAGGTCGTGTTCCAGGGCTACCTGTAGTACGTCGCAGACTGCTTCTTCGTGTTCTTTTTGTCCCGCAGGGTCCCTAGTTGCGATGCCGATGTTGTCCATGTAAACGCGTATAATTGTTCCTTTGGCCTCGTGTTTTGCGATGGTGTCTCGGTAGATTGTATTCATCATCGTTTGGAAGGTTGCCGGGGAGTTGGTGAGTCCGAAATACATGACCGTGGGTTCAAAGAGACCGTACCGTGTCTTAAAAGCGGCTTTGTGTTCGTCGCCTTCTTTGATGTGGACGTTGTTGTACCCCCAGCGAACGTCGAGTTTCGTGTAGGTGTGTGCTTGGCTAAGATCCGTGATGAGGTCTGATATGAGGGGTAGTGGATACTGATTGCGGATAGTGACGGCATTGATCTTCCTATAGTCCTGCACTGGCCGCAGTTTTCCATCCTTTTTTTTGATAAAGAAGAAGGATGAGGCGTAAGGGGATTTAGATGGGCGAATATACCCCTTCTTTAGCTGTTCATCCAGGAATTCCTTGAGTTTACCGTCTTCTTCCTGTGTCATGGGGTAGACTTTGCAGTCGATCGCCAGTGGGGTACCTTCTTTGAACTCGATGGCGTGGTCCCATGGCCTGGAAGGGGGAAATCGATTAGACGCTTCCTCACTGAAGATCTTTGTGAACTGTCGGTAGGTGGGGGGGAGTTCCACTTTATCGTGGAATTGTTTAGCCTCGATGGCTAGTTCGGTGGCTGTAGTACGTAGGTGGGTTTCTTCCTCTAGTTCCGCTATTATATTTTCCTTTTCTTCTGTGGTGATGCTTCCTATGATATGGTCTTCCCTGCTGGGGTTGATTGATCGAATGACGACTGGGAGCATTTTCTCATGTATGGTGGCGTATCTCCAGTTTATCGTTGGTTCGTATGTTGCCAGCCAGGGATATCCGAGTACTAGATCTTCGTTTCCGAGGTCTGTAACTAGGAAGCGCATCTTTTGTCGTCGTTGGTTAGTCTGGACGTCCAAGTCGATAAAGTGGGTGATACTGCCCGCTTTATTTTCTGTATTATCGATGTTCCATATCTTTCTGGGGTGATCCAGTATTTGGAGTCCAAGACCCATTCTTTTTGCGAACGAGGGGCGTATGAAATTGTCCGTTGCCCCGGAGTCTACTAATGTTCTGATGTCGGCCATTGCGTAATTCGTGCGAATCGAGACTGGAATTCTAAGAGACCGATAGCGAGTCATGATTACAGAATTACAATTGACTGCCCTCACCCAGGCCGATGGGTTCAGGCGTTCTGAAAACCCTCTTTCCCCCACATTTCTTGAAGGATCAGGTCTTTTACGTCGTCCGTTTCCCCTGCTACTCCTGCTAGCCAGTCCTTTGCTCGCTGCTGTGGGGGTGCTGTATTCGCCCCCCTAGCTTGCGTGGGCGATTCTTCTTGCATGTAGTAGTCCGTTTCCGTCATTCGACTTGTGGTTGCTCTTCGACGGGGCTGTGGACAATTGCGTGAGAGATGTCCCGGTTGGTTGCAGTTATAGCAGATAACTGTCCTCATGTCTCGGGGCAGTGGTCCTCCGCCTCGTCCGAATCCTCCCCATTGTGGCCTAGGGATGAAAGGACGGTTTGGGTCTCCAACTTCTGCTACCCGTGCTCTGGTTCTGTCTGCTGACGTATCCATGGCGTTGGGATCATATCGGGGTGGAGGTGGTCCTCTTGGTGGGCCCCAATTGGGGGCTTGCGGTCTCCAACGGGGTTGGGCAGATGATGGTGGCGTCTTAGTTTTGAAGTTGTCGAGGCGCGCTTTCATATGTATATATTGTTTTTGCCTTCTTAGGGCGCACCGTTTCCAGTCTTCGAATGTGTGTGATTCGTCCAGCTCGTAGACTTTCATAAATAGGGCTCGTGGCAGTCCCACGGTGAATCGATCGATGGTTTGTCGGTCGTTTAGATTGTAGTGAGCTTTTCTTGCTAGTTGCTCGAATTTGACCACGTACGCGTCAATATCCTCTCCCGTCATCTTTATCCCTTTCTGTAGTTTGGCCTGTGCTTGTTCTTCTTCGAGGATGTTTGAGAACCTTTTGGCGAATTCGGCCGCTACGTGGTTCCATAGGGTTTGAGAGTATTGGCTAACTCCTCGTCGTACTTCTCTGTTGAGCCATTCTAATATACTCAGCGTCCATTCGCTGACATTGATTCCTTTTACGTATCCCAGGAAAAGAAGAGATCGTCGATACTCGTTTTGCATGATTGGGGCGTCCAAGTTCATCCCCCAGTATACGTGCCATTGCGTGAGAAAGGCCTCGTATTTAGTGCAATCTCCGTCAAAAACGGTCGGAGGTTCACCTGATAGTCTATCCAATCCATGTCCTCCTCTCGGTGGTCCTTCACCCGGTGGTCCTCCTCCTGGCGGTCCTCCTCCTGGCGGTCCTCCTCCGGCTGGTGGTCTTCCTCCGCCTGGGAATCCTCCTCCCATTGGTCCCTGTCCTGGGAATCCTCCAGGAAGTCCTCCTGGTGGTGGCGGAGGTCCCTCTGGTGGGTCTGGGTGGTCTGGTCCTATTGCTCGAAATAGAGCTGCGTCATCTGCTGTCAATCGGTGTCCGGTGCTGGGGTTGATGGGGTTGAGGATGGCTTCCGCTTCTTCTCTTATGCGGTGTACTTCTTCCATTGCTCGTGATTTGGTTACTGTGGCCATGGGGCTTCGGATGTGAATCTCTTCAGGGACTGTGATGTGTAGCGACTCAGCTATGTGGGCTAGTAAACTTGAGTCGTCTCCTGTTCCGGGTCATGCTTTGCTTTCGGTAGCGGTGTGTTCTTCCGCGTGTTCTTCGTGACTCGATTCTGATGAGGCTTGTTCTCTGTGTTGTTCCTCTTCGCTTTCGCTGCTGCTGTCTCCGTCGAGTGACCCCCAATCGTCTCCTTGGAGTTCTCTTGAGTCGATATCACAACGGTAGTGCCTTCCTGCTGGTCTGACGACGTCCCACCAATTATCTATCGGGTTCCACGTAATCTCCGTCCAGCAGAAGTTTGAGTAGTTAAACTCAACTGGTCGGTATCTGATAGTTTCTCCTGGGAAATCGACAAAGTACCCAGTGTCTCCCCTATATTCTCTCCACCTAGCTGCTCCTAGGAATCGTCGTAGTACTGATCGTTCTCCTCTTGTTTCGAGGGTGTAGGTTTGGAAGTTTCTCCACTGGTCTCTTGTTGTGAACGCCACGGTTGGCTATCTTGGTCTTAATGTAACGCTACCACAGCGCTTTAGTTCAACTTGAACTCGTACGACGGCGTTCATGACTTAGCTGATTGGAGCCCTACTCGCAGTGTTTCGATAAGTCCGTAAAAGACCACTAAGGCGATCCACAGTGTTCGTCCTAAGAGTATTAGGGCAACTCCGACTTGTTGTGTCGAAAGGGCCAGGGTCCTAGACTCGTAGATCAGGATGCAGGAGGGATCGTTTCCTCCTAAAGATGAAAAGGCTTCAGAGCCTTCTTATAGACGAGTGAGAAGAGTGGTATTTGAGAAGAAGACCAAGATGCTCTTCTTGGTCTTCGCGAACCACTATTTATACATATTCCAGAGGTAGCTTTAAAGCTCCTCTTCGAGTCGTGTCCAGTAGCGTAAGTAGCTTGAACCCTACTACCGCTATCCTAGTAATGAGTCATACTAACTATCACATGCTAGTACGACTCGTGCTGACTGATGGTCGAAGTCCATGACTAATGCTCTCTTACTATCGTAGTCATAACCGTATAGTAAGAGTCCGAATCTCCTCTCCATGTGTACCGTAAAGTCCGTAAAGGTCCGACCGTGACAATCACATTCTCTAGTTAGTCACGTGAAATACCGTGCACTTTTGATCACATGACCATGGGAAAGTATCCCCATTTACGGGACATCCCTTTATGGTCACAATCTATATACGGGCAGACTCTGTTGATTGGTAGATAAGGATAGAACCTTCTAGTACGATCTAGATTACACTTAGTAGGCATGTATTACACGCTGTATTAGGTTTTACTCAGCGACACGTCATACGTAGTCAGCCTTGATGACAGTGCATCAGTCAGCACTAAAGATAAGGCTATTTTTAGACACGACGTGTCAGCTCTTTAGTCATAGCTACTTACTTTACACTTAGTAACAGTGTTCAAGCTCCGACTTAATCTCAGCTGCAGTAGATACTTAAGCTTGCCTGTAGCGTCCTGAGTGGAACCAACTTGTCCTCTTGGTTCTCCACTCAGGTACGCATTCCTCTGTACTTCCTTACATCTACCTATCTAACTTGTCCTCTTGGTTCTCCACTCAGCTTACCACTGTGTGACACAGCGCACTCGCCCCTTGAACAAAGGTGCTTTAGTGTATGCACGCTCCACATTGACTGTGAGTCTAGCACGTGATTTATCTCCGTGCCAAGCTTGAGTCTTCACCCTCGGCAGTTCACCAATCTTCACTTGGCTTGGCGTAGCGTTAAGTCATACCGCTACATTAGGACAAGTTCTTTCACACTCTTGAGCTTCTTCGCTCACCAGTCGTTTGATCTCTTCTAGGTGGTAGATGTCCACCAGTCCCTAGTGTTATCCACCTCACTCTTTGCCTGTGGACCTTCGTAAGCAGAATCTGTGCAGTTGTGGTACATTTGTAGTGTCCATAAAACCGGCATACAGTGTGCTTGCCTTTATTGGGTCTATCTGGTCATCAGTAGACTGCTCTGGGCATGGGTTGCAGAACTGGTCACCATGCCAGATAAGCTGCAATTTGACTTTGAGCCAGCCAGGCCTAGCCTGCAACAGCTGTACGCGAAGTAAACAGAAAAGTTTGAGAGCACTTTGGCGTGAGAGGCAGCCAACAGGTCGAGAAGACTGAGGCAGACAGCCTTGTGGCTCTACACTTTTCATATCATCACTCCTGAGTGTTCGGTTATCGCCACAGCCTTGCACAGTGTGAAACACCACTGTGTATTGGTCTTGCTTGATCCAACTCTCCCTACACCTTCAGCTTAGCATTCCGCGGCTGTCGTATCCCGACGTCTTTAAAACCACTTTCATCTTTCACCCTGCCTCGCTTTTTCGCGAACACTTGTGCCCACCTACGCCGTCTCTTTAGGAGGAGACAAGCTTTATCACCACCCCCGTTGTCACCAGAAGCCTCTGCCACTGCATCGCTTCGAGTCTTAGAGGAGCCTCGTTCTCGCCCCTCTTCTCCAGCACCCTCTACTACATTCTCCTCCTCCCCGACAGTCGGGCACCTCTCTGCAGCTTCATCCGCAACCCTCATAAACAAGGATATCTGGTACGAAGGTTTCCAAGTAAACGAACCACCTCGCACCACCGCCGAAACCATTGTCCAAGCTCTTTACTTCTTCCCTGGTGTACGTCAAGTACTCGAAGAAGAGTATCCCGGAACCATGACCGTTCCCAGAACAGACTTCACCATTGAAGACCTTGTTCTCTTCACTGAAGAAATTGTCCCAGTACTCTCTCGCCCACTGTCCCCAATTGAAGTAGACCGTGGCTCCGAAAGCCAAAGCCAAAGCTCATCTAGCTCAGGCTCAGTATCCTCGAGGAGTTCACTCGAAATTCGCCCTCCCTCCCCTCTCTAAGCAAGAGAAGGAATACACAGGACGAATTCAGGATTGGGACGATCTACATCCAGACGAGCAGTTAGTGCTCTTACAGGATTTTAGAGAAGCCCAGTACCAATCAGACAAAAGGAAATGTGAAGAAGAATTGGAAAAAATGTCGGCGTCATCTTCATCCTCATCCCATACTGCCCAGCCGGATCCCGCTCCGGCCCCCGCACCTACAGCACCACCTCCTCCTCCCACCATCCAAGACTGCATTAACCTCATAAACCAACTCGGACTGGCTATGGGCCACCTTGCGCAACAGGTCTCAGACCTAACTCAGCAAGTGGCCGCCACCCAGGCCAAGCCCAAGAAGGTTGGTGGCAAGGACATCGTGACCCGCCCCAAAGCATGGGACGGAAAGGGCAACTCTACAGACGCCTGCCACTTCCTCGCCGCCTTCCACAACTGGGCCTCCTCACAAGGAGACGCACTCAACACATGGGAGCCGATCCTTCAATCTTGGATGCCGATAGAGGAAAGGTGGATCGCCGCCGCCTTGAACTTGATGGAAGGAGAAGCCAAAACCTGGGCTCTCCCCTACCTCGAGGCGGCCAACGCAGGTTCATTCCCCTTCGTGGGAATTTATGATAACTTTGTAAAAGAATTTAACCACCGCTTCTCCCCGATGGACATACATGACATCGCTTGGGAGGAGCTCAAAAAGACAAAACAAGGGAGGAGGTCCGTTGCCGAATATACGTCAATATTTGAGCAATACAGCGGACAGACTGGATGGTTGAAAGCCAACCTCCGTGACCGCTTCTACACTGGTCTCAACGATGAGATTAAAGACATTCTCGCCACGACCGAGCGGAAGCAAGACACTTTCGACGACCTCAAGGCTACGGCCACACTTATCGACCAACGCCTCCGCCAACACCACGCGGAAAAGTCTGGAAAGACTAATCTGCCCGCGTCTCACGACCCGGATGCCATGCAAGTTGACGCTACGCGCCAACAAAGCTCACAAGGCAACAAAGGGAAGGACGAGTTCTTTAAGAACCAAGCAGAGTATCGAAAGTGGATGCAGGGGAAGTGTTACGGTTGCAGGTCCAAGGACCACACAAAAAAGGATGGAAATCATGAACGGGATGTCTGCAACTGGTGCCAGAAAGCTGATCACCGTGCCCCCGTTTGTATGATCAAAAAGCTAGGGAAACCAGCCAAAGCGAAAGCTGCGGCCATGACGGAATCCTCAGCCCCTCTGTCCTCATCCAACTCGTCCAGTACGGTGGCGGCAGCCACCTCTTCCAACACCTCTCAGCCAAAGATGTCCCAGGCAGATGTGGCAAAGTTGATGGAGATGGTTAAAAAGCAGCAGGAGACCATTGAGGCTCTCAAAGCGGCTTTTTAGATCAGGGGTCGCGTGTAGCTGTGACCGACCCCTCAATTACAGACTTTGACTTGGCTTCATGTTCTTGTAGTATATGTCTCAGGACTTGCCTCATTTCGGACTCACAATCTGTAATTCCTACGTACCCAGTAGTTGCCTGTAAGTTAGATAGTAGTGATGTTTCAGTTTCGTCGTCTTCTGTTTCTACATCTACATCTGCCTCCAAGATGAACTTTATTTCTAGTTCCTACTCTAAAATAGCTCCTCGGCCAGTCTCAAGGACATTGGCTTTGAGTGTAGCTGTGCCGCAAGTGATGAATTCTGATGCAGCACTTTCTTCTTCATTCACTATTCCCGAAACAAAAGATAAAAAATCACATTTCCATATTAGTGTCTATTTATCCGGACGTCATCATACTGTAAAAGTAGCAGCAATGGTAGATTCCAGGGCAACTTCATTGTTCTTGGACAAAAAGTACGCTGACCGCCACAAAATGTTGCAGATTCCTCTTTGTCACGGACGCGTTCATTTTCGCCTTTTGTAGATCACGTGACCTGCCATCACATTCTCTAGTTAGTCACGTGAAATACCGTGCACTTTTCATCACGTGACCCTGGGAAAGTATACCCATACATGGGATATCCCTTTATGGTCACATTTCTATATACGGACAGACTCCCTGATTGGTAGATAAGGATAGAACCTTCTAGTACGTTCTAGATTACACTTAGTAGGCATGTATTACGCGCTGTATTAGGTTTTACTCAGCGACACGTCATACGTAGTCAGCCTTGATGACAGTGCATCAGTCAGCACTAAAGATAAGGCTATTAATAGACACGACGCGTCAGCTCCTTAGTCATAGTCAATTACTTTACACTTAGTAACAGTGTTCAAGCTCCGACTTAATCACAGCCGCAGTAGATACTTAAGCTTGCCTGTAGCGTCCTGAGTGGAACCAACTTGTCCTCTTGGTTCTCCACTCAGGTGCGCATTTACTTGTACTCCCTTACTGTCTCCAATCTAAGTTGTCCTCTTGGTTCTCCACTCAGCCTGCCGTCGTGTGACACTGTGTCTTAGACCTTGTATAAAGGTCTTACGCTGACATACGCTCCACGCCGTCTGTAGGTTTTAGCGCGTGATTTATCTCCGCGCCGACGTTGAGTCTTCGCCCTTGACAGTTCACTTCAATCCCACTTGACTTGGCGTAGCTGATAGTCATACCACTACACTCTTGAGAGTCCAATCCTCCTCTATAACATAGACGGGACACTCAATGAAGCCGGTAGCATCACCCACAAAGTCAGACTGAATCTCAAAGTCGGTCCAACGGAAGAAAAATACGACTTCTATGTCACTTCCCTCGGACCAGAGAATGTCATTTTGGGGCTACCTTGGCTAAGGAATCGGAATCCGCAAATAGATTGGCAGGAAGGCACAATGCGTCTCAACTCCACTGCTGAAATAGCACCCGAGGAGCATGAGATAGAGGTGACGCACATTATGGCGAACTGTATGGAACGCCGCTGTCTCCTTGCGGAGAAAGTGTTGGACACGGTCCATGACGAAGTCTTCTGTCTAGCAGGCTTTACATACTCCCAGCAGATCGCTGAGAAAGCCATTAATGCTAAATGTTACGCTCCAGCGGGTGTACCTTCCGGAGTTCGGCACTCGACGGGAAACTTGGGGGTTCTTGCGGTATCACGGTGGCGACCAAGACTTCGGCGGTCTATCTTCCAGCCGGATTCTCGAGATCTTGGGATTTGCTGAGTTCTTCTAGGGTTTGAACAATACCGTAGGCGATAACGGCAAGGAGATGCGTAACGCGAGTGGCAAAGAAGAAGAGGAGAACGTGCTCAAGCAAAGGAGACAGGATCGGAGAGGGGACAACTATACAGGGGCTGCCTGTATCTGCTTCGGTCTACTTGTAGGCTGGTAGAATACAAGAAGTCAAGCTGAGGGATATCAGCGAGACTGGGGTGCTACTTATACACCTCCAAGGAGCTTTCAAGCTCAGCTTGGAGTCCGAAACCTAGTACGTATCGTCCAATCGTAAGTGAAACAACACGAGTCAGGGGCATACAGTCACAAGGTCAACAATGAGGCAAAGGTGAAACGGGGTCAGAAGTCCATCAATCAGTGGCTGAAACATACAACTCCTGGGCGCATCAAGCCACAGGCACAATCAGACAATCCATCAGAAACTAGGAACCATACAGTCCATGAGGCAGATTCAATCACGATCCAGGCACAAGCTCATCTGGATCCTTCTGGTGCGGGTCTAGACCAGGTCACGTGCCAGGGTCACGTGACGGGCGCTTGACATCTTCTTCGGCTATTCCCAGGGCGCTTGCCAGCCCAGGTCACGTTCGTAATACAGGATATTTCCGGGGTCGATGCCTTCACTTCTGGCTGCTGCAACCCATTCTGCGCGATACTGCTCGGCGGTGCTGCACGAGTCCGTACTGGTGGCGCGGGGTACGTGTCGAAACGCAACACTAAACCAAAGAAGACTTTCGAAGAAATGGTACCCCCACACTATCGTGACTTCGCGAAAGTATTCTCCAAGGAAGAATCCCAGAGGCTCCCAGAGCATCAACCATGGGATCACGCTATAGACCTGGAACCAGATGCAGTTAAGCACTGGAAGGTCAAGACGTATCCTATGTCACCCACAGAACAAGTGGAATTAGATAAATTCTTAGACGAACATATTGGTAAAGGATACCTGGTCCCATCTAAGTCCCCGATGGCCTCCCCAGTATTCTTTATCAAAACGAAAGACGGAAAACTCCGCTTAGTCCAAGACTATCGACGTCTTAATAAAATTACCATTAAGAATTGATATCCACTTCCACTCGCGGCCGACATCATCAACCAGTTGAAGGGAGCAGAGTACTTCACTAAGTTTGACGTAAGATGGGGCTACCATAATATTCGGATCTGAGAAGGAGACGAATGGAAAGGTGCTATTGTCACCAATCACGGGCTGTATGAACCTAAAGTCATGTACTTCGGCATGACCAACAGCCCCGCCACTTTCCAAGCCCTTATGAACGCCGTATTCGCAGATCTTATCGCAAAAGGAGAGGTCGCTGTCTACATGGATGACATCCTGATCTACAGTCATGACTTAAAACACCACCGAAAAGTTGTAAGAGAGGTGTTACAAAGACTACAGGATCACAACCTCTACCTCAAACCCAAGAAATGCGATTTTGAGAAATGCGAAATGGAGTACTTGGGGATGATCATAACCCCCGGAGAAGTGCGGATGGACCCTGGCAAGGTCTCCGCAGTAAGGGAGTGGCCAACCCCAATGACCCTGAAAGAAGTAAGGGCCTTTATTGGGTTCGCCAACTTCTATTGTAGGTTCATAAAGGATTTCACGGCTATCACCCGACCCTTGCATGACCTCATGAAGAAGGACACTCCATGGCACTGGAATCCGGAACAGCAAAATGCTTTCGACATGCTAAAAGAGCGCTTCGTACAAGAACCCATCTTAAGGGTGTACGATCCGCAACTACCTACACGTGTTGAGACAGACGCATCTGGATTTGCTACAGGCGGCATACTTACGCAAAAGTATCCCGATGGTCTTTGGCACCCTGTCGCGTATCGCTCAGAGTCTATGAGCAAAGAAGAACGCAACTACGAGATTTATGACAGGGAAATGCTCGGCTTAATCCGCGCCTTAGAGGACTGGAGACACTTCCTCGAAGGCATCTCCTTTGAAGTGATAACGGACCACAAAAACATGGAATGGTGGGCCAGTATGAAGGACTTAAACTGCCGGCAAGCTCGCTGGGCGTTATATCTAAGTCGCTTCACCTTCAAAATCACTTATAAGAAAGGAGACTCAATGCAAGCTGATGCATTAAGCCGATTCTCGAAAGACCATGTTAAGGATAATGAGGACAATCGCCAGGTCCAAGTCTTAAGACCTGAGCACTTCCTCAATGCCGCACAAGCCCACTTCATGCCAGAAGTAGATTCCCTGAGCAGTCACATCAGACTCGCATCCATAAGAGAAGCTGAAGTCATTGAAGGTCTTAAATCACTACAAAAGATCGCTCCTAAAGCTCTCACGGATGGAGTCGCGCTGTGGGAAGAAGAAGATGGTTTAGTCTATCACAGGGGGAAACTTTACATTCCCAACGACCATGCTTTACGTTGCGATGTGGTTAAGTCATGCCACGATACGACCACAACCGGTCACCCTGGAAAGAACGGAACCATCGAGCTAGTTAGCCGCTACTGGTGGCCACACATGACAGGCTTTATAACCTCGTACGTAGAAGGATGTGATCAATGCCAATGCTACCACAAAGATCTCCACCCAAAAGCAATTATTCAGCCACAAGAAGTACCTGAGGGACCATGGCAGTTAATTGGAATTGATCTAATCGGTCCACTGCCCATGTCACATGGAAAGGATATGATCCTTAACATAGTGGATCACTACACCAAACAGATCCATCTATTTCCAGTGACCTCTCAAATAATGGCTGATGGGGTTGCATCCATCTACTTCGAGCAAGTCTTCCCCTTGCACGGGATCCTGCGTAAAATCATAAGTGATCGCGGACCCCAGTTTGCTGCAAGGAGCATGCGTGCCCTCTATAAGCGGTTAGGGATAGACACAGGTCTCACCACAGCCTATCACCCTCAAGCCAATGGACAGGTAGAGCGCAAAAATCAAGAAGTAGAAGTCTACTTGTGCTTGTTCATTAGCAAAAGACAGGATGATTGGGCAGACCTGCTTCCTACAGCAGAATTTGTGATCAATAGTAGACTCAACTCAGCCACGGGTCATACCCCCTTTGAGCTACTCTACGGCTATACGCCAGATTTCACAATTCCTGCAGGTAGACCCACGGGCATCCCAACGCTCGATAAACGTCTTCAAAAGCTAACTTCCTCTAGAAAGGACGCAGAGGCAGCGCTTTGCTTAAGTAAACAGCGAATGCAAACAGACGTTGAACAAAGACATAAGCCATATGTCTTCAACGTTGGGGATAAAGTCTGGTTGCAAGCTAAGCAAATAAAGATACACCAGCAGTCGTCTAAACTGGGCGCTAAGCAACTAGGCCCCTTTGAAGTCACTAAAGTCTTAAGTGACGTCGACTACAAGCTTGCACTCCCCCCCGCACTGCGTATCCACAACGTATTCCACGTGGACCGCCTCTCTCCCTATAAAGGAAATGAAGTTAATGGCCTGCTACTGCCTCCTCCTGAACCAGTCGTTATTGAGGGAGAAGAAGAGTACGAAGTAGACCACATAAGAGACTCCAAACTCTTTGGTCGTACTCTGAAATACCTCGTTCGCTGGAAAGGATACGGCGAAGGCGAGGACACATGGGAACCCACAAAGAATCTGGTAAACACCCTGGAAAAAGTTGAGCAGTTCCATCAACAGAACCCGGGCGCTCCCAGAAAAATAGCGGCTCTCCTTTACATGTCCTTACCTTGGCAGAATCCATTTGTTAACACAGAGGCCAACGTGGACGTCAGCCCTTAAGGAGGGGGGTGATGTCACGGACGTGTTCATTTTCGCCTTTTGTGGATCACGTGACCTGCCATCACATTCTCTAGTTAGTCACGTGAAATACCGTGCACTTTTGATCACGTGACCATGGGAAAGTATCCCCATTTATGGGACATCCCTTTATGGTCACAATCTATATATGGACAGACTCTGTTGATTGGTAGATAAGGATAGAACCTTCTAGTACGATCTAGATTACGCTTAGTAGGCATGTATTACGCACTGTATTAGGTTTTACTCAGCGACACATCATACGTAGTCAGCCTTGATGACAGTGCATCAGTCAGCACTAAAGATAAGGCTATTTTTAGACATGACGTGTCAGCTCTTTAGTCATAGCTACTTACTTTACACTTAGTAACAGTGTTCAAGCTCCAACTTAATCTCAGCCGCAGTAGATACTTAAGCTTGCCTGTAGCATCCTGAGTGGAACCAACTTGTCCTCTTGGTTCTCCACTCAGGTACGCATTCCTCTGTACTTCCTTACATCTACCTATCTAACTTGTCCTCTTGGTTCTCCACTCAGCTTACCACTGTATGACACAGCACACTCGCCCCTTGAACAAAGGTGCTTTAGTGTATGCACGCTCCACATTGACTGTGAGTCTAGCATGTGATTTATCTCCGCACCAAGCTTGAGTCTTCGCCCTCGGCAGTTCACCAATCTTCACTTGGCTTGGCGTAGCGTTAAGTCATACCGCTACACTTGGACTTGACAAGGGATGTTCACGACTTAGCAACTCTCGGAGTACAACCTGTAAGTCCTTAATATCCCCTGGAATACAACCAGGGCAATCCAAAGAGACTTGAGAACGAAGACCAAAGTAACGAAGACTTGGTGTTGGGAAATGATGACGGCCTTAGACTCGAAGGTCAAGGGAAACTAGGGAGTCGAAGCATGAAGGCTCGAGGTGACAAAAGTAGACAAGTGGTATTTCAAAGAAGACCAGGATGGAGCTTCTTGGTCTTCAAGGGCCACTATTTATACATGTAAGAGGTAGCTTTAAAGCCCCTCTGTGAAGTCTGATGTCCAGTAGTGTATGTAGCTCAAACCCTACTATGACTGTACTAGTAATGAGTCACGATAACAATCATGTGCTACCGCGATGCTGACTGATCCCAAGTCCATGACTAATTTCTACTTACTACTGTAGTCATAACTGTGTAGTAAGTGTCCTAATCGTCGTTCCATAACAATGGGAGTGAGGGTGGTTGACTTGTCTGGGTCGATGTTAATCCCGGTGATGTTGGTTGACCCAAGGGGTCCTGCACCAAATTGTGGAGGGACAGGTTTGTATGCATACCACCGTCCTTGTTTTGGGTCGTAGTCAATGTAGGCCCAAATGTGAAGGTCATCAAAGTAATGGACTTGGTGGTATTCCTGGTTTTTGGCGTCAAAGATGAAGTACCCCTCTTGGTTATGAATTTCTTCCCAGATTACTGCCCCCTTTTCGTGGCTGGAGAGTTTGTCAGTCAAATACCAATCGATGTACTGCAGCTGGAATTTCATGCGACTCCTACTAGTCGCCAGGGTTGCAAGAGACTTGACTTAATCACAGGAACGTTATGTGCGACATGCACGTCACTAAGTCGCTCAGGCCAAGGTAATGGGATAAGAAGTAGTTGGTCAAGACTAAGTTCAATGATGAACAAGCACCACACGGTCTCCTCAGACACATAGGTGGTAGTCAGGAAGTTCAGGGGTTCAAGCGCAAAGGTGAACCAAAGTCATGCTCAAGCAAAAAGGGCAAGCGTAAAGTCGTTCATGGATTGACAACGATGTGGTATTACACAAGAAGTCAAGTCTACCGTACAGGCTAGGTAGCATGCGACTTATATACTAGTACAGGATGTTTGTACGCAACAAACATATGGCGCGATATAAGGGTTCTGAATGAAAACAGAACAAAGGTGTAACTATAAGGAGAAACATGGCGATTGCGCGGAGTCATGTGCAAGTCAGCTGAACCCGGAGCGCCGTGAACTTTGATATACAAGGAAGGAGGCGTAAAGACGTATCGTGCGGCGAAAAGATCATCAGAAATGGTTGGGCGTGTGAGGAGTTATGGACGTAACAAGGTGGGGTGTAGGAATAGGAAGTGAGGAACGGAAGCGTCCAAGAGAAAAGAAAGGAAAATCGTAACAATCAGCCAGGTAAGTCACCATCCAACATGTGGAATGAGATGAGAGGTACACGGGGATCCCTGTGGTCTTACAGGGGATATGCTGGTAATAGTTCACTAAGGGACCCTAGGCCCTTGTGTAGAAGACGAGTGAAGAGTGGTAATTGAAGAAGACCAAGATGGGGATCCTGGTTGTGCTACAGAGAACTTATATACATATAAGGGAGCTATTCCAAGCTCCACTAGAAACCTATCCTAGCCAATGGCATAAGTAGAGCAACCCTACTACAACAATCCTAGGAATCAGTCATTGTATTGTAATATTGTACATGTGTTGAGCTGGCAGCACTAACAGCAAGATAAAGATAGCAAGATGCTAAGACAAACAAGTAAACTTCAGAGGAGAAGAAAACTCTTATAGCAGCGCTACACACCTAAGACAAACAAGTAACTATACTAGTGTCAGTGTAAGGTAGAGAGGCTTAGTAGTAAAGGGACTTACACTTCAGAGGAGAAGAAAACTCTGAAGTGTATGGGCAAAAACAGCAGACCTTATATACAGGACACTTAGCTAATAATGGTCTGTGCGCACTGGTGACTCAAACAAAATACACCTGGTCTGTGCGCCAGAGGGAGAAATGCCATTGGAGGGCAAAGAACAATAAACCCGCCTAAAGTGGTTAAAGCTGGTATCTTAACAATAAGAACAATAAGAACCTAATAAGGATCTAAACAATAAGGATAAACAATAACCGGTCCATATGAGTCCAGAAGTCCAAATCTAACCATAAGGGTCAGATACTGTATAAGGCAGGGAATGACTCAATCATATCCCATGAGACATGTGACTTGAATCAGTTGCATCTCAACAACACATACACCATAACAGGAATCAGTCATCAAGGCACAACCGCTGACTGATGCTACAAGTCCATGACTATTACTGCTAACATACTGAGTCATTGTGAATACATCAGAGTCCACAACTGGGCCAGGCAGTCCACAAACAGAAATGTAACACATGTGAAGTAGCTTACTTAGTCTGTAAAGTATGGATCAGCCCTATCAAAAAGGGGCAGAGCTTCCTCACAGAGGACACTCACTCCCTTGCTCCATCCCATTCCAGTGTCAAACCATAATATATTTCTATAAGGTAGTTTTGGGCCTACAGCCCCCAGGAGCTGGGTCAAATGGCTGTCTTTGAGGCTGGGACAGGACAGGAAACCACTATCTAACAGCCTTCATTTTTACAGATGAGTCTCTCACTCATCCATACGTGTCATACCGTACCGGTTATAGAGGTGAATGAATTCACACCCGTCCTCATTTACACTGTAGCTCGGATAGATATGCATATCAATACCAGTTGACTGTCCTCCTAACCTCTCGCTAATCAATGGATCTTAATATAAAAAAGGCCGTATTGTGATATGAATGACAAAGAGTTCCTCCATCTATCCACTTTCGTCAACGCGGTAACGCTTTCGTGGACCGTCTGGAGGGAAGGGCCCTTGTCCACCGACAGTTGCAGGAACCCCGCCGCCTTGCATAAACGCTGGGTTGAAGTGACCTGGCATACCGAATCCACCGCCTATTCCAGCCATGCTATTGAACGCACCACGCCCCATCCCCGGCATCATGCCCATCCCTGCATAGGAAAACAATTCATACGTAAGCATACACACACCATCTAGAAACTCAGAATAAAGAATGAGGGAGAAGGACAGCAAAAAAAAAAAAAGGAACTGGAATGAAAGACTGGAACAGAGAGAACAAAAAAGCTAGAACCCCATACCCATGCCGCCGCCCATCATCCCTCCGCGCATAAAACCGCGCGGACCCTGCGGAATCATGCCCCCACGCCCAACGAACCCGTTGTGGAACCCACCGCCACTGGACATCATATTGTTCTGCAAGGCGCCCATGCCGCCGACCATGCCACCACGGCCCACCATGTTATTGACCGGTGCGACGCGGCCACCTCGGAACGGCAATGCACCTCCGCGGGCGACACCACCCTGCTGGCCCTGAGTAGCAGTTTGCTGCTGGCGTGGAGGCGGCTCTAAAGATCGTTAACAGAGAATAAGGGGGATCTACCCAAGCGTATGTGGGGACTGACCCTTTGGAAGTGTTCGGAAAGGGTTCCCTTGAGATGAGCTCGTAAGATTTGCGGTCGCTCGCCGATTTTGGAAATCACTACCGAACATAGATGAGTGTGGTAATAGTCAAAGCAAAGATGGACGTACTTGTTGTCGAACCACTCTTTCATAGCAACGGCATTCGCAGTGGACCCACATTCGATATATGCGATACTGCGTGCATACATATGACCCCAGGTGAGGACAAGCGACACCAGTATACGTACCCCTTGCTTTTGCCATTAACCTTGTGTTCCGAAAACGTGACGTCTTTGTGGTCAATAGACACGCCGACACCGATGGCCACCTTCCGTAAATCCTCGTCCGTTGTCCACTAAACAAAGATGATATAATCAGCATCTACACCCCGGTAAAAATGTTAGCTACACACCCACTGCAGATCCCCTATATATAATGAGTCATATCCGTCCTCCATCTGGCCCTGGCTTATTGCACTGTTGGACTGCATGGCCCCGTTTGGTGCGCCACTACCAACCACAGGGCCGGAGGGATTCCGTGGGCCTATTGGGGGCTCTTGTCGGGAAGGGGGACTTTGCACGAGAGCCGCGTGGGGGTCCGACTCGTCGTCTTCACGGGGTCGCTTCTCACCCACCTTTGGGTCGAAAGGCTCCAGATCTGTCTGCACGGCTTCCAACTCAGCCTCCGCAGGCTTCTTGAGATCAACAAAACAGGAGGTTTGGGAGAACAAAAAGGTGGGTAAGCCTACCTGAACTTGGGGATTGACGAAACCGTCGTCTTCGCCGTAGAGGTCGAAATCGTCATCAGCCATCGTTTGAGGAGCTCAGAAGATCTCAAAACAGTGGTGAATGAATGAAGTTTTTTTTGTGAAATTCGATGGAGATGACAGGAGGTATGGTTTGGAAAGACAATGTTCTATCCACCACGTACACAAGGAAATGAAAACAACGACAAGTCAGATACATGTCCCCGACGCGAGCATCCGCCCCACGACGTCAGCACGCGAGACAAACAAAAACAGCTTACAATAGGGATATAGGTACAATAACAGTTTCTACTTGACACGTTGCAGGTGATTACAGAGTGAGTCGAGACAGAGAGAGGACACTGGTGGTAAGGAAGAAGCTATCCCCCCCGCGCTGAGCCAACCAACATTGGTTACGTAAGTCTCTTCCCACGGGCGCTTCCCCTTTGTCGTTCGGTTCGTCGTACAGTACGTGGGAAGTGTGTTCAGCTCAGCGCGTGGCCCGCGTGCACTTTCTCGACCGCCTTTACGGCTGCGGCCCACACCGATCCATCACGTACGCACGTGCCCTTCGCTGCTCTACGCCCCCCGACACCGTCGAGCTGTTCGGCTGTCTGCTCGTCCATGTTCACCTATGAGTACATCAGCCGTAAAGCAAATACAACAAACGCGAAGCCTAGCCCTTACACGCGATCTGTCGGCACCAGCTTCAATGAGTAAGGCGGCTGTCTCGCCATGCGCAGATTCCATGGCGAGGTGCAACGGAGTATTACCTTTGTTCGATCGTTCTTTAGCCATGAGACCATTGTACACCAAAAAAAAAGTACCAATGCGATCGCCAGTATTGAGACGGGTCTTCTGACTACCTTCCGGCGGATGAAGTAAGAGCGTGACAAATCCCGTTGAACCTGTCGTAGCCGCGCGGTGTCTGTGGCAGATGCAAATTGCCGACTGAGTGTCAATCGCTTTCCTCTCAATATAGGAACTGACAAAGGGTGCTGGTTTGCTTTATCTCGGGCATTGATCTGCGCAAGACGGTTGAGTCAGCCCCAGCGAGACAGGACACTGGTCTATGGCACGTACGTCTGCCCCGCGAGAGATTAAGAAGCGACCGATCTTCATAATAGAGAATTTAATACAGGACGGCTGCGTCACGAGAATCAAAGGACGGATAGTCACCTCGATGCGCGATTTTGACGCTGCGTAGTGTCTGTAGATCCCGAAATCAGTGTAATACAAGATATGAGAGACTAGGAACACGAACAGGGGAGTGATTCCCTTATCGTTCTTCCTATTCACGTCTGCCCCCGCACCCACCAGCTCCCGCACAACCTCCTCATGACCAGAGCTGACTAGAAATAGGAGACAGAGCACTCGATACATAGTAACAGATATGACGATCCTGTGCACCTACCCGCTATATGTAGCGCGGTCCATCCGCTATCATCTGTCTTGTCAACCCCTGCACCATTCGCTAACAGGTATGCGACGACATCCAGATGGCCTCCTGATGCAGCCCAGTGTAATGGCGTACGACTGTCCTGTGTGCGTATATTTTTTCAGAAAATTAAATGGATCCGTTTTGCCATGGGCAATGTCGGGCACGTACGGCGTCTACAGCGTTAACAGAGGTTGCATCCTCCGACACCAGAGACCGTAATAGGGAGAGCTGATCTGGATGCAGGATCAGATCGTCCAAAAGAAGTGAGTGGAACCTAACGCAATAGACACACTATTCTGCGCCGCTGCGTGAACCGAGGTGGACATCCTTTGGGCAGAAGAGAATACGTATGTCCAAATGATGACAGCAGTACCAGGACGGCCCGGATTTCCCGGAACCGCACGCCACCAACATCGAGGAGCGCTATGAGCCCAAGAGTCACCACTTTGTTACGCTCCTTAACCCACCCCATCATCTTCAATGCCCCGAATTATTCACGAACCTATCGATTTACCAGAAACAGAAATTGGTACAGTTACCTCCCCCTGTCCACCTGACACTGTTCTCACCTGCCACCGCCGCCTCCATAGATGACCGCGGTGACTACCCGTATCCACCCCAGTCGGTGCCGAATCAAGTATCACAGGGAGTTCCCAACTTTGTCGATGGCTCCGGGCCTATTTTCTCGATGTATTCGGAGATGGCTTCAGAGGAGGACAAGAAGATGGTCGAAAATTGGAAAGCAGACGCTGATGGGATCCTCATATTTGTGCGTCTCCATCCTCTAATCCTGTGCTTCACTCATCAGTCATAGACCGGTTTATTCTCAGCTGCCGTTGCGTCGTTGATCTCAGTGTCCATCCAGGACATTCGACCCAATCCACAGGATACCTCCAACTTCTACCTTGCAAATATCTATCAGGCTATTGCCGACCCAAATCAAACAAATACTTTCCTTCCTTCTTCCCCACCCACATTCTCTCCACCGAGCTATGCAGTCTAGGTGAACTCACTTTGGTTCATGAGCTTAGTGATCAGTCTTACCAGTGCTCTGCTCGCTACGTTGCTACGGCAGTGGGCACGAAGATACCTCAAGGTCACTCAGCCGCGCTACAGTCTGCATAAGCGAGCGCGAATTCGTGCATTCTTTTTTGAAGGAGTCGAGAGATTTCTACTTCCATGGGTGGTTGAAGCATTGCCTACACTGCTACACGCTTCCTTGTTCTTGTTCTTTGCGGGCCTGGCTTCATTCCTATGCAACATTGACCTCACGATTTTCAAATTGGTTCTATCATGGGTCGGCGTTTGCACAGCCCTGTATGGATGCATCACGTTGGTGCCCGTCCTCCGTCACGACAGCCCATACCATACCTCATTCTCATTGCTGGCGTGGCATATTGTCACTGGAATATCATTTGTCACCTTTCAGGTTATTCGAATAGTCACTCTCTTGGGCTATTTTAGTGGCAGAACACATCGTCGCTTTCGTCAGTTGGAGAAAAGTTATCACAGACTGCTCGTTCAGGGCATGCAAAGACAGCCGAGAAAGCTGCTCTGAATTACCGGTGACCGGACATTGATACTCGCGCATTTCTGTGGACATTCAACTGTTTGGACGAGGACCACCAACTGGAGCGCTTTTTCTCTGGCTTACCCGGCTTCTGCAGCTCAAAAGTAGTCCACAATCCGCTACCCGGTCTTACTTACGGGCAAAGGTGGAAACTGCCAACAGCACTGATGGGATTGTTGGACCGCACTTTCTCATCCGATTTGCTTCCTTTGCCCGTCAAACACCGGCGAGCCATCATCTGGCGAAGGCCATCGACCCGGCACAAGTTTTGCAGATTGTGAGGGGCTGGGGCGATAACAGTGGCGAAAACACTAGTTTGATTGCACAAGCTACGGTCGCCTATATTCTAGCGAGGGCACAAATGCGCGACGACTCTTGGTTTACTCTTGCCTCTAATGAACTAGGTGTCCCAGAAACTATCCTCCGAGACCACGCTGCAAATGGCGACAGCGTGTCACTTGCCATCTTGATTCACATATTTCGCCAGCAGTTTAGCCTTTCCTGGAATCAGCCCTGGCTGCGGGACGAGTTCTCGAATGTTCTAGAAGCTACTTCAAAATTCAATATACAAGATACGACACTTGAACTGCAGCACGAGTTCTGTACACTTTGGAATCAAATCGTTCTCAAGGCGCAGACCGACGACGACCGGTGGATCGCGTGGTATGTCCTCAGACCTATTCGTCACGTTTACACAGCTCTACACGGAGATATCGATTCTACCCCAACACAATTATCCATCTCCATTCGCGATCACGACCAGATTCTGTGGCGGCCATCTTCGTATTCATTGCGCAACGTCCCTAGCCATCATCTGGACTCGACACCTCTCACCCACGATGCCTCAGAAGCCTCCAAAACACTTGCTTACTCTGTCCTGCGTGGTTACAATGCACTAGTTCCTGTCAACATTGACAACGCCCTCGGTATTCCGATAAGGACATTGTTCCAATATCATTTCACCCTGCTCACCAAACCACTACTAAAAGCTAATATGTTTCTACCACTTCACCGGACCCAGCTTCTGCACGGAGAGGAGTCGACCACTCTGCCAGATCTGTGCCACCTCCCGTCCCTGAACGGCCTGAAACTTCGGCATCTCTCCCTCCTCGTCCCCCAACTTCCCCTCCCAGCGCCATTTCCCTTGAGTACAATGTATACCCTCAGACTTATTCCAATTCACCCGACTTCGTATCTTTACCCTCTCCTAATCCGGTTCTCGAAAATATACTGCCTACTGCACCGTCTTGGGAAGAATATTATTCCTTAATGCCAACTTCCACTTCTCCCGGTGGTTTCCCACCACCACCGACTTCCCCATGTACACCATGTACCGCTGCCGGATGCGAGGGTATCGTAGAGGCTGCCTTGCGCAACGACAAGGGCATTCTGGACTCCGCTTCGGTGAATAGCGCAAGCAGCGTGGCGGCCACCGTGCTTTCACCACAGCCACCCTCATCGTTCATATGGCCATCGTAGGTGTACGGAGCTATCTAGAAGTCGACCGCGTGGGTGATCATCCTCCTCATCCTTCGTGTGGCCGATACGATGTCGTGTAATGCATCCTTCATCTATTGCGTGTAGCCAGATTCAAGTTGTCTGATGTATGCACCGTGCCTCGATAGCCGTATGATACGTATAGCGCGGTGGAAGTTGCGAAACTGTGACTAGAGTGGGAGACTCCTCATGAGACGTATGACCTGCAGTGAATCATCATCATAATGTTTAAGGAGAAACAAGGGGCGTTAGTCATCTACATGCTTCCGGTGACTCCGGCATTGGGCCGCACCAAGGGGAGGTTTCGCAGGTGCTCGGATGCTGAAACCGTAGAAAATTGTAGCGCCCAGAGGGGTCGGTATGCAAGATCATAGGGACGTGCTTGGGTGGCAGAAGTTGCAGTGCGAGATGCACGGTGAGCAAGGCCAGAGATCTATAACGAAATGCCATGCGACTAGGACGGGACGCGTGGCACCCAGAGAATCCCGGGCTGCTGCTGAGCGCGAAGAAGCTATGTTAGAATGTAGAGCTACCATCACAATGCAGCGTATGCGGCGCACGACCATTTCATGATGGCGTGTGTGTCTGAATCAGAGTCCGTCATGTAGTAGTTGGAGTTTTTCCACTGATGCTCCTAATTTTCTGCGCTTCCACCCAGCATCGTTTAAATTGCAAGCCAGCATTTGAGTCTACCTGCAGGTCTAACAGCTCGAGACACTGTCTCTTTCGGAACGCATGGCCGGGATCTTTCAAAGGCTTTAGTGGGCAGAAAAAAGAATGTTTGACAAGACGCAGTGCTGGCTCGTAATGATTGCAAGAACGAACAAAAAAAGATACAGATGAAGCCACAAAACGAGAGAGAAAACAAAGTATATCGCAATAGTAGATACTAACGTTCCAAGATCCATAGATATAAAGTTAAAGTTATTAAACTCACTCGCACCCTCGCACCGTCATACTCCGCCTCACCTTGGCGAGTACACTGGATCGAGTTGTCTGATTGAGGCTCACTGGGCTACGTGGTGACGTTTCGGGTCTGGGATCTTCGCGCACCGGACGAAGCCCAGAAAGAATCCTCAATCCAGTCTGAGGGGTGCGGAAGCGCATACTCCGACGAACGAGTAGACGTGAGCGCGGGAGGACTGGATACTCATAGACTTCAATGGACGGTCGCGAGATGAACTCGAATGCTGATGATGTCGTGGACCCCTTCCGTGATAAGCCAGGCAGGCTCACGCCCTCGCCAATGGCCTCCAATTGATCGAGAAGGGATGCGACGTACGCTGGCATCGGCTCTTCTTTCATGTCAGCGCTCAGTACGGCAAGAAGCTCCTCATCGGACAGATGGGGTGGGACATAAATGTCGGCAAAACCGGGCCATGAGTAAAGTGAAGAGTCGTCCAGAGGAGTGTCTAGCGAGGCCGTTGTGTCGGTAGGTAAAGATGGTTCATATTCGGGCGGACCAAGGTCAAGTTTGTCTGGGCGTCGCTGCTGTTGCCTGGATACGAGAGGACTGGGTGGAGGAAGCGTTGGGCTAGGAGACTGCGGGCGGACGTTGTACGGTGTTGAAGGGAAGGTTTTCAACTTGATCGGCTCCCGGAGAGTAGACGTCAGAGGCCAGGTTCGCAATTGTGGGGGCTCAACATCGCGCTTGGAAATCAGTCGAGGATGATGATCAGGGGGACTTGGGGCCTTGTGTTGGGTGGGAAAAGCAGTTGTCCGTGTAGGGGAATGCGCAAAGAAATATGCCAAGTTGGCATCCCGCCGAGTTTTCCGCACGGAGGGCTGGACGGCATCTAACGGAACTGAATTACCCACCGGAGGGCCCGCACGAGAGAGCTCTGCCTCCGTCGTAGCGATCCAGCGCTCCGCCATCCACCGGGTGCGGAGTAGTGCCTGGTGTGTAGCTTCATCGGTAGCTTCATCCAGAATAAGCTCGCGCACCTCCGCAAGGCGTGCCTTGGCGTCATTAACGCGAATCTCAAGCTGCCTTACGGCATATTGGGATGAGGGTTTCGGTGGAAAAAGTCGCTCATACTCTGCGGGTCGCCTCAGAGAGGTCGCGAGGGCAGATTCGACACGTGAATACTGCTGTTGTCGACGTATTCGGAGATTGGCACGTCGCTGCAGAGTAAGGCGTGAGGGAAGGCCAGAGGTTGGAGCGGATGGGGATCGGGGGAGAATCAAGGAAGTATCAGGAGACTCGAGGGTGGATGAAACACGCAGTGGTTTGGCAGAGACGATGGAAGGGTACCCGAATGTGTGACTGGTATCCGAGGTTCTGTGGGCACGTGTAAGCTCGCCACTTGGACATAGGGATAATGAACGCACAGCAGAACAGAGAGACGAGTGCCATTCGGTCTTGGCTCGACCTGAGGTTCGTTGGTCCACTCCTATAGACTGTAATGAGCGGAAATTCACGTAACGGAGAGCATCCCACAGACTTTCAACACGACTGCAGGTCCTTCCTCTCCAATTAACTTGAGGCTGGGTGGCCGCTGAGGGCGCATCGACCGTTGGTTGCCAGCTACGAAGAACGAGGTATTGTGCGATGCCGGCTGGCGTGGCCGCGGACGAAGGGACCCTGGACTCGGGGAAGGTAGTATAGGTGTGGAAGATAATTCTTGCTCATAAGATTCGACTATTTTCCGGACGTTCATGATTGTAAGATGGTATCATTCAAACAGGAAAGCGATTGTTTTTTTTGTTTTGATTTTTTTTTTTCAAAAAAAGAGTGTCTTTAGATTGGAAACTTTTGGGCGAGGTTGAAAGTCGAAACGAGCGTCGTCGGTAGTCTACAAAAGACGAAGGAGAGTGTACGAACGTGTCAATGACGGGGGCAAATGGAAAAAGCGAGCCGATGGATTATGTAATTCTCAAACGGACCGTTAGTCTTCACCTGGTATGGCTAGAGAGGCGATCAACGAACTCAACCGTAGTCATCTCATCCATATGGACTACTCGGCTAATTGCAGAGAACCAGTGACTACTTGGTGCTCTTCACCGTCCTAGCTTCGAGGCATCATCTGTACCCGCATCCTTCGAGACATCATTCATGACCCTTTGGATCGGAACTGCTTCAATATTAGTGTCTAAGTTTGACTTTAAAAATTATCCTCCCTACGGTACAGTATGACTTCTACGACCCGTGGAACCAGATCGTTTGGATGGCGATGACCGCCTGTGGTCACCATTCGATCCCAATGCTTACATCGCTTTATAAATCATTCCTGCCTCAAGGCCTCAATGTCAACAGTCATCTCTACCGATCCCGACGCTGACGAACGGGAATTTGCTTTTGTTTTCCTCCTATCCTCTATCCTCGAACTATCGCCTGCACCTTACGTCACATGCTCAAGATGCCGTTGCCATTGAAGCAGCTCCCACCTTGTCGTAGTTCCCCACCGAGTTATCCCCCCCACTAGCCACCTGTTTGCCAATCCCCGTCCTGTGATTTCTTCCCCGCAACTCATAGCAACGCTTACAGAATACGACTCGTTCTTGTTCAAATTATATTCACCCCTACCAGTTAACGACCGCTGACTTTCTTGTTCTGGTGATCTCCACATCTGGTCTAGGAATTTGGTGTCACCACATTCCCACCCCTTCCTCGGATCTGGCCACTGTTGAGGAAGAACTGACGTATCCGCCGGAATGATTACCCACTCCACCTCTCATATTCCATCGGCACCCATTGACCCAGTTCTCAGTCACGTACTCCCTAAGGCCCCGCAATTGTCCTCGGATCCTCCCGCGCGCTCGATCTAAACTGTGTATTGTGGCCCCAAATCCCTCCCGGCTTCAGCCACCCTTTCACCCGTCACCACTTTCTCACCCCATCTCGTTATCACTTGCCAATGTCATGTCCCCCCAAATTGCGGCCGTCAGCCCCAACCAATATAACAGCAGACCCCGCACGGTCCTCCGAAGGCATTATGCCAACCTAGATTACATGAGTACCTTGTTTCGTTTCTGAAATAACTTATATCTCCGCGGGTCTTAACAAATTTCCAGCCTTCAGTGGGCAATAACAAATATATCTATCAAGTTGCGCCTTGGGGTTCGTGTCACTGTGGGGGGCTAAGTGCCCTCTGTTACGCCCACGTTGCGCTGTGTCTTTGTGATATACCTCGAAACTTTGGTGTAGGGATGTTGTACCCATGGGCGCGAGAGGGATACCTGGAACGCAGACGCAATGTCTAGTCGGTTTATTGAAAACGCTAGCCTATGGTTTGAAGCGTAAGAGCCTGCCCTAAGTACGCTACATTACACAGCTCGCGTCTGGGCAGACTAGCTGCGTGATAAGTTCAAATGGGTATCGTATATCGTATGCGTCATGGATATCATAAAGATCATAAAACCTCGTCAAATACGTTACCGATTCTAACCGCGGCGGAGCACGAGATTGCGGAGACCGGCGCCTAACTTCCGTACCCCGCGCGCAATACTCCCTCGTTTCTCCGAGCCCCCTTCCTCCTCTTCTCTTCGTTGCGAGAGTGCGATGCGCAATTCTATTTCCCCGCTCAACGACCATCCAGATGTCGTTGACCTACGCGGGCGTGTAAATTCGAAACTGGGCCGTCCTTGCGGCGACGATGATAGCGATTGTCCTTTCTCCGCCGGCGTGACAGGACTCGGAGCGGAGCTCGGAGTTGTTGGTGTATCGGGGCGCGAAACAGTTACCCCATTGTTGAAATGAGGACGAATAGCAGTATAGTACGGTCGACTCGGGTGACCAAGACGCACGGGCGAAACAGGAGTGGGCAGTGGTGGCGGCACATCAAGCACCCGCGATCGCAGGGAACGCTTAGATTTTTCGCCTGGAAAAGTCATATGGTGCTTCCTGCGCAACGTGCGGGTGGGTGGAGTGAGGAGTGGAGGGAGTGAAAAGGGGTGTGGCGCGTGCTTGACACCCCCCGAGACTGGTGCAGTATGGGGAGTGCCCGAGGAGACGATGGTCGTGGTCATAATTGGATACCGAGTTGGAACGACGACAGTTGCAGCTGGTAACCCACGACGGATCCGCAGTGCGCTGGACTTCCGTGGATGATCAGCATTCGAGCTACGGAGGGCCCCTCCAGTTGCATTAACGACCCCGTTCTGGTCAGATTGTTGGACACCGGCAGGTGCCGGTTTCGCAGGGTTATCGAGAGCATCGGTAGTAACAGGCGGCCTAAAACTAGCTTTCGGACCAGAGAGGGTCATCGGTGGTGCTTGGATCTGTCGATCTTCGCGCCTTAAACTGCATGCGTCAGGTTTCCGAAGAGCGTTGCTGGGGCTGCTGATGCGCCGGCTACGACGTGGAGTCGCGGCCTTGAACGCCGACGTTGCATCGGGAGATGTCCACGTACACCAAAGGCACAAGGGAATATACACGTTTGAGAAACCACAGCGCTCACAGGTAAACAGGGGGCGGTTCGCGGGGACCAAGTCTAGCTCTGGCAAGGAAGTCGATTTCGCTAGATGCTATGTAGATAAGTGCGAGATCGATGTCAAGCGGTATACACGCAGGATAGCTCCAAAAAACACTGACAGGCTTATACCGCTTCCACTCACGTCGTAGAAACCGTCCACGGCACATCAAGTCGTCACTAACACGAGCGCCAGACTGCATTGCAAGTTATTGTGGGATACACGAGAGACTGTCGGAAAGGGTGAGGGAGGGGGCCAAGGTAGAGGGTCTTTTGTACAACGTGGCTCCGGTGCGGGGAAAGGTAGGCCCACCGCAAAGAGCGCGGACGGGGCACCACGTATTGAGGACATGTGCCAGTCACGGTGCCAGTGTCAGTGTGCAAAGCAGCACATCAATTTCGGGTTATTGAATAATTATGTAATTTATTATTTAAAACCCCTGCCTGCGATTCCTAGTGCTAGTGAGTTATCGTTCGTTATCCTGAAATATGTCGAGCACAGGTCCAACCTCTTCTTCCAGAGCTCTAGAGGCCATCCTTCCACTCGTCGCAGCTGGTCAACCTTACGAAGCCCATCAAAAAGCGCGTACATTTGCTGCGCGATACACAAAGTCTGGCGCTCATGCAATCACAATCGATGTTCTCTTCCAATCTGCACGCGAACTCTTAAAGGCCGGAAACCAAGGTTCTGGTACTGACCTTACGCTATTACTTCTCGAGTCATATGAGCGTGCAAACGAACCGGTTGGCGATGTGAGCAGGGGTGTGTAGATCCAAGCAGCAAGAGTCCTATACTATCTGACTCTGACTTTTGTCCAGGCCGGATAACACAACTCATTGCGCTGGTGGGCCCCTCCGGTGCCTGGCGGAAAAGCATCATCGACAGATCCGTTGCGTCCGTTTTTCTAGTTTCCAGTTTTCTTGCGATTGGATTCTAAGCTCTTACAGGTGGTCCGCGAAACGAGGTGGATATCCTGCCGGGGATCCTGCCCTGCAACACTATATCGGCGATCTCTTGCACAAAGGTAGATCGAAGCGCTTATGATATGACACACCACGATAACGATTCATAACCAGAAAGTGACTTTGTCGGCGCCGAAGCCCATCTCCTTGCCTCTGGTACTCGTGATAGCGCACGCTTGCTCGCTCAAGTGTACTTCGATTGGGCCAAGGCGAGCAACTCCCTGGAGTCCCATGCAGGAACCTTCGCGCTACGTGCCGTCCTCCCGTACGCCGCCCATTTACATACACCACTATCACGATTCATTATTTTGTAGGTATCTGCTCAATGGAAACATTCTTGCCGCACGCACATTCCTTGGCGCCTTCATTTCCTATGTTTCTTCCTCTGGGACGGCCCTTCCTATCGGCTCCACCGGCGACGAGATTACCTTTACTCCTGACTCGTTATTAAACTTTGCGCAACTTGCCGTGCGCTCTGTGCAACGTGCCGCGGGTTCGCAGAACAGGACTGCAAGGGAAGCCTGGATACGTCTCTGTGGAACCTATCAGTCCCGATCCGCTTTGCTCACCCAACCGGAGATTCGGGAGGTTCGTGATATTGGCACGTTCACCTATTCGATTGATATTGACACGAAATTCGTAGGTGTTGGATGAATTGGGGACGCTGTATTTTGATCTTCAGCCCCCGCGCACGGCGAATGCAAACCCGTTCGGTGACATAATGTCCTCGTTATTTGGTGGTGCTCCTGGTTCCGTCAGTACCACGGCGCCACGCACCATCACTCCCGGTGTTGTTCGTGCACAACTCGCGCTTGATTAGGAGGATCCCGGGACATTTTGAGACCCGGGACCCGGCTGATGTATCTGTACCGAGTATTGAGAAGCAACCAATGTGTGCACCAGTGATGCCAAGTCGGGCCGCCGAGAGTGTCGATTGCCGCAGAGTGTTGTTGGCCCTGCCGTTATAAAGTGCTCAGCTTGACTCGACTCTTTTACCATCCTCATATCTAAGAATCGTGACTCGGTCCCGTGGTGTGCTACCACAACTCCTTTTCCTTATAAGCCCCGTCTACTTGGGTGCCATTATATACAGTCCTAGATTATTTCTGAGCCGTGCATGATGTGAGCTTCTGGTCAGCCAACTTTGACGATGAACGCATGCTGACCACGATCGATTCCATTACTCAACGCACTCAAACGTTGGTGACAGGGTGTCTGGCTCGGCACGCCTATCTTTTCGGCGCCTAACGCATACTATGCGACGCGTCAAGGCAAAATTTCATCCACATTCCCCTCCCGAGCCGCAGCGGCCACCGCCCTCGGAGTCGCCACCAAGGCCAGCACCAGATGCCCCCCCAGTGGCCGTGGCTTCCCCAATCTCGCGTGTACCGGCGGAGCTCCTCATGGAAATATTCACTCACGTCCCACGCATGGAGTTCGAGGAGTCCCTCCGGGCGCACGCTGCTGGTGTGCGGCCACGGCCCACCTGGATGTCCATCGCACAAGTCTGCCGCCATTGGCGAGCGATAGTGGCCAACTTCAAGGATTTCTGGGCGTATATCCCGCTCCAAACGTCTGCGTACTGGGCAGAGGTGTCGTTGGAGCGCTCCTACCCGCGCCCCATCTCTTCCGCGTCGACTGTTCGACTACACAACCGGAGTGGTATCGGCGCGCGGCACTCTCCGCCCTCCGTGCGGTTGCACGGGCTCAGGAGGTCCACCTCCGGATCTCGGCAGCTACGAACCTGGAATTGCGGATGGAGGCACTAAACCTCCTCAGTGGATCCCCTGCTCCGAAGCTCGAGACGTTGAGCGTCGATGGAACCATGGCGCGTAGCCTCGTTTTACTCTCCGACGACAACTTCCCCCGCTGTCATAACGCCGTCGTCGCATTACGCTCTCTCACTCTTGCCTATTGTGACGTTCGCCCTTCTAATGTTCTCTTCCATGCACCTTTGGTATTTCTCCACCTTGAGAACTGTCAGGCAGACAGTCTGTTAGAGGTTCTCAGCCGTCTCCCACATCTTCGTAGACTGATTTTAGAAAACGCCCCATTCCATGACGCCCCCCCTCGCAATTCGTCCAACGTCGTACACCTCCAGCAGTTACAGCACTTTGCAATCACAAATACATCTGGTATCGTCGCATTCCTCATAAAGGGTATCCTGACCTCCCCATCGACCTCGCTCTCCATCACATGTACAGACTATGCAGATATAGACGAGCCGCTCGACGATGCTGTGCTTCTTCACATAATCACCTCGACATTGTCAGCAGTCCTTTCTGCGCACTTCGAACGTGCGCTCGGGGCGGGCTACTCATTTCCTCTCCTCGAAATCACCACGCCAAGCAGCACCTATAAACGGACACTCACGCTTCGCGATCCCGTATCCGACTTACCCGGCGCCTCACGCCCCATTCCAGCATTGCCTCAGCTACAGCTGTCCTTGGCATGGGGTGACGCATCTGCCGACCTATTCTCCGCATTGCTCTCCGCCTTTCCCGCCGCCGCGTTGCGGCGTGTCCACACGTTGGGCATGCGGGACGATCCTCCGCATCCGAGTCTGCGCGCCGCCGACGGCCGGTCTCGTCCTCAACCTTTTGCTGAATCCCACGAAAAGGCGCGTGACGAGGCCGTCCGGGGGCTGCTCGCCATCGTGGCGATGCACGGAGTCCTCCCCGCGCTCCACGGGGTGTCGCTCGAGGGCATCGACCTGGATAACACGGATATCGACTCGCTGGTGCGTGTGCTGTTGGCCCGTCGCAGGCGTGCGTTGGCTGGAGAACCGATCCGGCTTACATTGCGGGATTGTCTTGCGAGCAAGGGCACGATTCAGGCACTCCGGAATTACTTGGGATCGGGCGTGGTTGATTGGGGATAACGAATACAGAGTAGACGTGTGCGAGTCTTTCATTTACTACCTTACAGACTAACCCTGATACGGGACAGGCATGGTTGTCATATTCGGGTGTTGAGTCCGCAACATTCAGCTGGCATGATAGGCAAACAGTGTACTTGCATTGTAGACTGGCAACCTGATAGCTTGTGTACTTGTTGTCCTTGATCACCAGCTAGGGCTTCCTGGCTTTGCTGTTCTGATTAAGTGTAAATCTAATGTGCTGAGTGCACTCGTTCCTCCAACCGAGACAAGCGCTCTCATATCTTCGGCCAAGGCGACTGAACCTATCGCAGTGGACGGGAAGAACTTTGAGAGTTGCGCAGGAAGCCCCTTTTTGTATTGCCATTCGTTTTGAAAGGAATTGACGCGTGGGCTCAGTGAGTGGAAGAACAAACGCGATCCATCATGTTAGAAGACGTAATGGGTACGACGGCTACGGATCGAGTTTGTGCAAGGAAAATAACATCTTTCCATCAGACATCGATTGTAGAGATGGCCAACTATAATCAAAAGATGAACGGGAACATGGCCTTCCTCTTACGGGGGTAATCCTTCCCAAACTCCTTTTTATACGCACGCTGCTTCTTCGCGGCCCAGCTCGTCATCTGAGCCGTCGACACGGCCCAGAACAGCCATGCTGCGTGCGACCCAAGTTGGTGAGTGGCTGGTTCCAAACCAGAGGGGGTTTGTTTGGCGACTCACCGGCCCATGAACCCGACATGTAGGCAACGGCGGCCCAGGCGACGCTTTCGAATAAGTAGTTTGGGCACGAGACGAGCCCAAAGCCGTAGCCGTGCGGGATCGCGCGCTTCCTCGTGCCTGGTGGACGCAGGTTGCGCAAGGTCAGATGGGTGCTCAGGTTGGAGAGTTCCGCGAACTGCAACGTCAAATAACCATCAAGCGAACGACAAGTGAGGGTATTGTACGCACGAGCCAGACAGCAGCACAGGACCAAAGGAACTCCGGGCTAGATCGCAGCGTGCCTCGGATGTAAGGGGAGGTGGCAGAGTATGTTGGGCCATAGATTGGATATGCGAGGAAAAACCCTGGAGAAATATTGGTTTGAAACCGCGTATATATAATGAGCTCGTACCTGAGAGAATATGGTAGTGGAACGAGCTGAACTAGATATTAGGCAGGGAACCATTTAAGTTGACAGACGCGTACTTTTTGAAGATGTTCCTCAAGGGCATAGTCGCATGCGAGAACCGATGGACGCTAGAAGGGAATGGTAGTACAACAACAGACATGTATGGTAGAAATTCCACGTACAACAATGTCTCGAGTTCGCGTTTCGCGAAATGCAAGACGGCCATCGCGTACACATACCTACAAAGACGCCGTCAGCTCCGTCGGCGATCAGTTGAAGGCAACATACTTTTGTAGCTGGCTGTGCTGCACCTGACCCCGGTAGAATACATTGGGCAGATGGTACAAGAGCGGATGGATGACGAGTGGGCCGGCCTAGTTCGACGCGTGTGTCAGAGAAAAGAGCGAGAATGGAGGACGAAGAACGCACGTATTCAGTCAAGAACACCGTCCTCCAGCTGACTTGCGGGCCAAGGTCCTTGACCACTAGTTCATCTCCACCGCGCACACCCGTAGCTGCCAGAATGGCGTCGTCATCCAGTGCTTTTGGATCGCCCTTGAGCGTGATCTTTTGTCGTTCGACGTAGAGCTATGCACGTGGATGTGAGAGCGACGAACGGCTGACAAAGTTGATCGTACCCGAGGGAACCTTGCTGCCAACGCGGCCTTCACATCCGCGAATTTTGCGACCTCCGCAGGTTTGTCGAGGGTGATTGTGACCGGGAAGCCGCGCAAGAGGGACGACTTGCCAGCTGAAGTGACGGTCAAGGCGGTCATCGTCGTCGTCGTTGGGTCGGAGAAATCGTTGGGGCTAATCAATTACTGTATTTATTTATTTATTTGCGTTCTAACTAACGCAACCGTGATAACGTGAAAGCGAACAATGGGGACCATAAAGAAAAGTATCCAAGCCCTTCTAGCTTTCATCCCCAACCGATTGGTCAATTTCACTGACATGTTCGTATTCAACATCCTCCGTGTCGGCGGTGGCTTCTTGGTACTGTAAATAAGAAATAAGGAGTGGTCAGAGGTCGACAGGAACAAATTGATTGCAAGCCATACCTGCTGGTACTCATTGCTGTGTCCGAAATTGGTGGGTGAGACGTCCAACAGATAAAGAGTAAGTGAGAGGCTTACACTAGATCGTGTGTGTTACTCTCTGCTTCGGAAAACTCCATCGTGTCCATCCCTTCTTCTGTGTACCAATGCACGAACGCCTTGCGTTTATACATCGCCGTAAACTATTCATGCGCAACACGGAAAAGGGTTTAGCTAGCTCAATGATGAGCTTAGTAGGAATCATACTTGGGACAGGTTCCGAGTGAATAACTCCTGGATGGCTGTGGTGTTAGCGAGGCAAGTCGCCGACTGTTTCTGGCCCACGGGTGGCACGGAGCACAGTGTCACCGACACGTTGTCCGGAATCCAACTATTGAGAAGCACCATTAGTGCGCGCTCCAGCACCAACGATGAGGGTCATAATTACTCGACAAAGAGATGAGAGTTCTTTTGCTGTAGCTGGTGTACTGTGTACTGTGTGAATCACGGCATCAGTGCCTCTTCCGTCGTGGCGCAAGAAACTGCACGTACTTCAGCCTGAGACGACGAGTTAGCGGATAATGCCTGTATGACACGCAAAGAACGAACAGACTTCTCGGGAGGAAATTTTGCCACGGAAAATGGTCGCAGCGGTTAGGTATCGCCTGAATGCGCCAGTTCAGGTGGAAAATCGCTTGAGGCGACGAAACATCACCCACCCAAAGCGCGGATCACATGCCACCAGGAGGTTTTTACGATCGAAAAGGCTAGTTACGATTGTGAAAAAATGCTTATTGGACGATGCGATGGAACGTACGCGCTAGTCAAGTCGGGGACCGAGATACGGTGGAACGATTGCGCCTTGGGGTCATAAAACGGAGCATAACTCGGCGCCAGGAAGTGTAGCTTGGAGAGGGATGAACTTGAGGAGCAAAGTGACTATTCATAGAAAAACTCACCCGAGGGAACGGTATGAGGTTCAGAGATAGTTTTCGAAGGTCGCTACATTGGTGTGCAAGATCAGTGAAACAGCCCCAAGCGTTATCATCACGACTGACCCATTCAGTTGACCAGGGAACCGAAGACTGGTGCTCACTCCACACATCACCTGTGAGACCAACTATACGAGCGGAACCATCAGACAATATTGAGATATGATCAGAGTATCCCACTCACACTGTTGAGATCATCGAACGTCGGGCTTTTCACCTTCAGAGCTCGGGTGGTAATGTCATACCTAGAGGTCATGCTTCAGTTAAATTTTAAGCATCACACAATTCGAAAAACCCTCGCACAGCGCCTCGTTGTCGATGCAAATGGACATATCACTGTTCTCTACGAGCTGGTGTACCGAAAGGAGTGCGTTGTATGGCTGGAGAAAACGTTGGTCATCGTGCGTCAACCCATTATATGTGACATGACTGACTTCCACGACCGTCTCGGACACCTTCGGCGACGGCAAGATTGAAAACGTGGCCAGAATTCGATCGGGGTATTCCTGCACGTGAAAAGTCATGTGTGGACATGGGAAAAACAATGGTCGAAAAAACATACTTCTCGCAGTTTGGATAGAAGCAGACTTCCTAGGCCAGCACCGGTACCACCTCCGAGAGAGTGGATAATCTGAAATCCCTGAAGAGCATCGCAGGGTTCGCTCTGCTTCCTTAAAACATCCTATAGGAATAATGAGAAAACGAACACCCGATAAGGTTTAGTGAACGGTACCGTGATATTATCCACAAGCTCAGCACCTTGAAAGGAGGGGAAAGTAAGATAGAGTAGAAGCGTTGGAGTTTTCAGTACTCGCCGTCGGTGTAGACTGCATCGCATCATAAGCATGAGCGGAGAAGAACAGGAAGGAAGAGGACGAACAGCCTTTCGCCCAGTTGTTGCCCGCGCCACCGTCCCCAGCGATGAACGTGTCCGGCTTGAACAGCGCGCCAGTAGGACCGGAACGTATCTGAATGGGTCCCATGAGCAAAGCAGCGAACGTGTGTGTGCAGCATACGTACTCGGTCACACACACCCGCTTCGAGGTCGATCTGAACGCTGCGCGGGACATACTTCGCCACCGATCCCGCGTTGACCTCGGAGAAGTACGTTTCCACCTTTACCAAAGAAGAAGTCAACATTATTGCTCCCCCACCCTCCAAAGGTTTTGGGGAAAAGAAAATTGACGGAACGAAAAAAGGCTTACACGAGCGAGCTGTAGCGGATCAGTGCCGTGGTACGCCTGCCAGCACAAGCAGTGAGTCAAAACGTCGCCGACTGGGATGAGGAAAGATAAGACGACAGACCCCACTCTGGTCGAGACCGTGCTCAGCGAGGAGCATCTTCCAAAAGTTCTCGCCGATTTGGTTTCCGGCCTGTGATACGTTGAACTTCCGTTCCGTTAACGCGCGAGATGATTTACCTGGCCAGTCTAAGCAGAGATGCGTGTCAGCGACGACATCCCCGAGACCAATAAACCGTGTTACCTGGATATTTATGATTTCTCTGGGCATTGTGGAAGGAAGAGTGAGTGACAAGAGGTGACAAGTGTCTGGGCTAGGGGCAGCCACCCATGAGGCCATTTAGCCGTTTTTACGCGACGCGCAACTTGAAAATTTTCCTTCCATAGCGGTACACAGCTTGATACATAGGGCTACAGGAGGAGCGTTCGAGTTCGCTAGCTACATAGACAAGTCATATAAAAATAAAATAACCGAAAGTCTGCCCTCGTCAGACCGGGGGCGGATACGGAACGCCGTAGGGCATCATTGGTCGCGAGGGATCTACCGCGCCCCCCACATAAGCCGGTGGCATCGCGACGACATAAAATATGGTTGCCGTGGCACCCCAGGATCCGAATTCCCACTCGACTGCGGCGATGTCTGGTCCGCCAAATTCGGGCTCGGGCCCGGGCCCCGCGGTGGGGGTGGTTGGGGGTACGCCGCCGGGAAAAAGTAGAGCGGCTGGGACGGCAGCGCGAGTTGGGGAACGGCATACGGGGGGTACGATGATGGCGGGGGGCCGATCCCGAACCCGACTTGCGGCGCCGGGAGGTGCGTGCTCGCGCCTTCGCTACTGGACGCGGAGCCTCCTTGACCAGGCGCAAGCGTTGCGCTTGAGCCCTGTGCATGTGCGAGCGAGTGGCCAGACGGCGCAGTGAGTCTGCGCGTGCTCGAACCGCCAGCTCCGCCTCCGAGGAGGTCTAGGTCGTGCAGCTGGCCGGTGTACCAGGACCTGCCGGTGCCGCGGGGGTGCGAATGGCGCCCACGTCCCGAGTCTACCGGGTTGAAGTCAACGGTGACATTAGGGGAGACCCAAGGGAGGCTGTTCAGGTCACGGAAAAACTTTCCTACACGCGCGAATTGGGAGGGAACGGACGGTTCGGGAGGGGGCTCGACGGGCGAATCCATGCCAGCGTAGTCGTCTGCGAGCTGTTGCTCGACATAGATGGGACTGCCGATGGGACTCTGGACTGTGACAGTCGGCCGGCGAGCGGGATCGAGTGGAGATATACGAGAGGTCCCAGGGGGTGAAGGCTCTGGCTCCGCGTGATACTGCGAAGGCCGTGGTGAGTTTCCATTGGTCCTACTGTCGCTTCCTTCCTCCGTGGACGTGGCAGGATCGGGATTGCGAACGGTGCGAGGGGGAGAGGACCTCTGGGCGTTGTGCAAGGAACCATGATGTGAGACATGCCGAGATGCTGGGTTTGTGAGTGATTGGTATGTAGGCTGTGACTCGGTGCGGGGGGCCCGAATGGTATGAGACATGGATCGCGATGGACCAGCTGATGGGGTGAGCGCCGGGGTGACATTCGGGTCGTCTGAGTAGCGCAGATCGCCTTCTGTGTGCTCTACGGCAACGCCATAGGGTGGGATTTCCTGCCTGCTCCCGAGGCCCAGCGTTCAAGTTGTCGGGGGTATAATGAGACTGATATGGAGACTGATGATGATGCACAAAACTTGGAGAGGTCTGCGCCCCTCGCCGATCTGGTTGAAAGCCGCGTTTCATCGCCCTCGGGATCTTCCTCAACGATCTCATGAAGCCGCCCACAACCTGCGAGTGCCGTGAGATCGATGCCCGTCGTCGAATTCTGACTCATATATTGGGTCTTGGTCGATGGGAGGATCGACCTCCATGGTTTCGGCATAGGGGTCTTCTAGCTCCATCATGGTCCGAGGTACCATTGCGGGGGTAGGGAGACCCTGTATAGGGTCCACAGGCGGAGGTTGTGGGCGGGGGCCGTACAAACCAGAAGTATAGGTTTGTCTGCTACTGTTGTGACTGTGATGAGGAGTGGCGGAGTAGACCGTTCGCATAGACGGCGTATGATCCGCCTCACGTACACTCCCGTCGGCGTAGTCTGCTTGGTAGTAGGGGGGGTTAGGACGGGGGGTCGTACTGTGTCTGTGTCTGTGCCTCAATCCAGGACATGTTTGGAGTCGTCATCGGGACTGAGAGTGCCAAGAAGGTTGATAGAGCTATGCGAGAAGAACTTTGGGGACGGCAAGCTGGGATCCAGCCAACACGTGTACGAAGCGCACAGGTGACAACTCTGTTTCCCTGTACCCATGAGGCAAATGCAAAAGGCTGGAGAATAAATATTTCCATAGCGAGCGAGTAGATTACACCTTATATCGGAGTATACCGTCGGAGCGCCGTTGAACGAAAGCATCCTGGCGCAGCTACTCGAGCGAAAGCGAACTCGCCGTGAACTCTGAACAAAGATGAATGAACAACACAACACCATCTACTTAATATGACATATCGGTCCGGTCGGTCCGAGCTCGTTACTCTTTAAGCAACCATGTTCACTCAACTTGCCAGGTGTGAGTATCTTGAAGTCTAAACTTCTGGCCCCTCTCCGTGATGTCAACTTTACCCCTTCGAGAGAAGTTTATCTTCGGTGACCTTCCGATGGTCGACTCTTCCAGGTACACTTCCTTTAGGAACCGGTTGAGAACCAACCATCAAGAACGGAAAACTGATTTCTTTTCTTTTCTTCATCCATCCTCCGTTTCACATACACTGTACTTACCTTATTATATCTAGGTTCTTCACGACGTATCATTCATTGACGAGATGGGTAGGTATAGATCATAAATCATAATAGAGTCCCTTTCAACACGACACGACATTTTACACTACATCATAGACAGGAACAAGCTGAAAAAAAAAAAAAAATTAAGGCTTTACGCCTCGTCATCCTCCTTTATCAATTCTTAGCAAAGCAATACGGCTCAAGGCCACGCATCACGACAGGTCTTGTCCGGGCGTTTACTGTTCCTTCCCTTGCACTCCATCTCTCCACAGTCCTGACACGCATTCGTGCAAAAGTTACGGCCGCCCTTGCCTTTGCAATCTTTGGATCCACACTTGACGCAATGCCGAATGCGCTTCACTTGGCTTTCTTTTATCCCGGGGTTAGCGGCCTCGGCCAGCGGCTGGTAGGGCATCGGGTAAGGGCCATAGGCATATGGCATGTAGGGCGCACCCTGCGGGTAACCGTACGGTGCAGGTACGGACGTGTGTGGGTGTGGGTGTGGATGCGGGTGGGGTGTGGATGTGGGTGCGATGGCACGTGTGTAGTGTCGGTGCGGTGGCGCAGAAGATGATGAGGGTGTATTCTGATCAGGCTGCGCAGTCACCGGCGGAGGATGGCCTTTCCAGGCCTCCCCATAAGGCGCTCCCTGCATGAAAGATAAAACATCACATCACTTGCGCATCAAAAGGCTGTAGGTCACGAACCTCAGGTGTACCGTGTGAGGGTTCATCAACCTGCATCGTATCTGGTGGATGCTGCAACTCCATGTCGTCGGAACTCTCATCCGTGGCCGCATCGTCTCTCTGTGCTGCGGGACCAGGAGAGCTCTGCTGTGCGGCGCGCACAACACGCAACGTCGCCTCCTTGCCCAGACCCTCACCAATACATCCAACGACGACGGCCCATAAGGATTTGGAAACACCGATAGGTTGCCAGTTCCACGAATGCGGATCCGAGGCCGCTGGCAAGTAACGTGACAGGCAGTTCGTCCCGAAGGACGGGAGGGAGGGCGCGGATTACCACCGGATCCGTGCTCGCAAAGCGTCGTCCTTCGGTACCTGTGCGTCCTTTACATTGGGGGTTGTTGCACGCGTACTCGCACCCTATTAGGAAGAACGGCCTGCCGAGATCGTAAACCTTCGTTGGGGCCGACCGGATACAACCACGGTTGAGGAGTGGCGTGGCACAGAAAGGACAAGCAATGCCATTGAACACCAGGGGGGGGGGTCCCAATAGAAAAAGCGATGTTCAGGAGGTGTAGGTGAGGCCAGTGAGGAAGCGGTGAGCGCGAAATAAGACGGGGACCAGGGCAACCAGAAAGATCTGAGAATTGAGTATAATTGCGGAATCGGGCCCTCCTGGGGTGCGAATAACGAATTGACGTGGAACTTGAACGACTCTTCAACGTTCATCCCGACACGCGAGACAGGGGCCGGTGCGTGGAGTGAAGAGACAAGGCTCTGGAGTAACGTGTTCACGTCCATGCGGAGAAGCTCTGCCCAATCGTCGTGGAGCACCGGATCAACCGCCTGGACAGCTTTCTGCGGGGAGGCTGGCGTCTCTGCCTTGTACTGGAGCGCGGCTGATAAGGTGCTGTACGTCGTGCTCCACGGCTGCTGGGGCGCTGGAGTGGTAGGTGTCGGGTAGGTGTAGCTGATAAGCAGCTGAGAGTGGGGATTGAACACACCATCTCTTTTCGAGGTGGCCAGGAAACGCACCGAGCTGGCGAACGGTGGCGCAGATGCAGATGGTGCCGGGGTTTGACTAGCGCCATTCTCAGCGGAAGGAGTGGCAAAGTCACCAGGGGCGGGCGACTTGCGTTTGCGTGAAGAGGACGAAGGAGTACCGCGAGGTACGGAACCGGCGGGGAGACCGTCCTTGCGTGGACGGCCAACGGGACGCTTTGGCAGAACAGGAGCATTCGGGTCGACGTGCTTCTTCACGCCACTCTTTGGGACGACCGGGCCACGCTTTACCGGAGTGGCTGGCGAAACGCTGGCTCACCTGTCGGGACGAGGGCACCGCCAGTCGGATTCGCATCGGCGCCAGTGGATGGTTGGCCAGAAGTTGAAGGCTGGGCGGCCAAAGTACTCGCTAAGCTATCCATTTGTGTGGGGTAGACTGCAAAGAGAGCGACGAGTCAATCCGAGTTGGATTAAGAGACATCGCAGGCAACGATATGAGTGCGATTCAGTGTCAGAGTAAGAGAACCAAAATTATTAGACGAATCGTATTTTTGGTAACCCTCATCGCATGATCCACAACAAAAAAAAAAGAAAGAAAAAAAAAAAAAAAAAAAAAAAGAAAGAAAACACATCGTAAAGATGACTCAACAAAATAGGATGGCTCACCCCTTCAATAAAACGACTAGATTTGAAAAGAACAACAAGTTTGGGCTCGTAAATGAAGCGTATGTGGCCCCCCTTATTGTGGGGAGAGGGATAGTCAGCTCAGGAGAGGGGGGGGAA